>JBBHKE010002899.1:0-31860 GCA_037447655.1 Zygnema cylindricum
ATATTGGGGTTGTGACTGTCAAGGGGTCAGTCACTTGGGTTTATATTAACTTGGAGTCGGCACTATCTAGATTAGCTTCTTTTGGATCTGCATACTCTGAGGGCCAATGGAGGTCTCAGAGTTTCAATAATTTGTATATGGAATTGATCATGGCAGTGACTGTTTTGGTTGCGCACAGTCACTTAAGTCATTTTGTCAAAAAATGTACGTTTGAAGTACATATTGGCACAAGTAAAGTATGATTGAGTCTAAATTTGACGCTCAATCGGTTGGACACCTTTGACTTTCAAAATATTGTTTCAACCGCTTAAACCTTTGCCGCGCTTGCGAACGTCGACCGCCATAATAAAATTAGCAATTTACACGGTCGGCGAAGGTTTACGGTAACAAAACTGCGGCAACCACATGTAAATAAAAGTGTTGCGCACAGTCATTTTTTGTCGTTACGTGAGCTTCGCGGTGAGAACACGCGTTCGTTGAAAAATTAGTGTATAACTTTTTTTTCAAAAAATTTCTAAGTCAAAATTAGTGTACATGACACTAAATTATTCTACACACTAATAATTTCTACACGCTAAATACGATCGACGGTGTACTGTACAGCGCAGTAATGTTTTATACTTTGGGTCATAGTTCAAAAGTAGGCGTTTTTATGGTAGGCCTTTGGTCGGCGCCTTTATCGTAAGTTGTGTTATGGGCTTTTCATGTGATCTTCTTAGATAGCTACTTTGATCAGAGACCGTCCGATCGTCCGAATCTGACGGTGTAAATAAAATGTTTTGGTCCGAATGTTTTAATTGGTCCAATTTTTGGTCCGAATGTTATAATTGGTCCGAATAGGTCCGAATACAATATGGGTCTTAAGGTCATATTGTATGTTTTTTATACAATCGGCATATTGTATGGGCCTACTTTCACCTAATTTTGAACTATGCTTTGGGTCAATAACGAGAATCCTCGCCCAAAAAAAATCGATGTCGTAAAAACGTCCTCTAACGAAAAAAAGAGGACGAGAAGTTATAAAAGTGACAGCCCTAAGATAGATGTCGTCCGATATTTTTGAACCGTTTGAGCGTCACCACACAGTGAGCGCGAAACTGTCACATGTGGTCTGCCGCATGTGGTCTGCCGCAGAAACGAACATCAGGGTCGACAATTGTGAACTTCATGGAGCTCAGTATAGAGTGGCTTTTACTTTTATTGTTTTAGCATTCATGGGTCGATTTTAAACCTTATGACGTCCGTTTAGGTCATCAAAGAATAAACTCAAAGAGTAAGCAACCAATAAAAGTGTTGTAATATCTAGTGTTACCAGTTAGGGTGTGTCTCCAGGTAAGTGAAACTAAGAGAACTTAGGGTAACATTCCATTAGGCGGTCCCAGTAAATGTATGGAGAAGTCTACTAACAGCGTTTACTGGAAGTCCGGGCCAATGAAAAACCTTTCGAAACAATGATTTGTGCCATGTAGTTAGAGTTCACATTTTGAAAATCTAAAAAAAATTCTTCAAACGGTAAATGTGAACGATTATATCATTGCCAGCGGAGGTGGTTAATGATTCGTACAAAACGTTTTCGGCCAGATTTTAATTTTGAAAATGGAAATCAAAATTTTGAAACGGAATGGCAAAAAGACACCGCAAATTTTGAAGGTTGGTGGATGTCAGACGGAGCGTGCGATGATACTTTCGATTGACTTCTATCCAGCGTGGCAGGCTGCACATGGCATGTACAACGTGTAGGCTTGTGATCGCTTGATCAAAGTGGATATTTGTTTGCTTTTTTCATGTGTACCAATGGTACACGACCATTGGGAAGCAACTCTCCTCGCGAGGAGAGTTGCTTCCCACTGGATGAGGTACGCTATTGCTTCGCGGATCTCAAAAAGTGAGATATCCAACGGTCATAAATTACGCCTACATCATTATAGCATCCCGATAACTTTCCAGTAACGATGTTTTGTCTGACAAAAAAAATATTATGGTACGACTCTGTACGACGTTGTACGAAAACGTACGGCGTGCAGTAACGGACCCCACTTTGTTACCCTTACTTTGTTTATAAACGCAGATCAGGCAAACTCGAATTTCAAGTGTCCCTATGTGTAATAACGAAATTGTTACTTAAAGGTGTGACGATTGTATACGTTGTCAATGCTCGTGACAGCTGTCAACGTCTAAAATATGTGATGGCACACGTTATTTTTCGTAATTGTTTGTGACGTCGCGTGACTTTTCGTGACATTGTAGACGTATCGCCTTCCATCCTGCGCGGTTTCATTGTTGAAGGAGATGCGCTTTGCCTTTCTGTCTCTCTCCGGTCGGCGTGAAATGGCATCGAAATCTTGAGACCAAAAAACTGTAATGGACGCAAACGGAGAAAATGAAACAAATTTTGCACATTTCATCGTCGTATTCAACTTAAACGGACAAAACATAACAAACAGTGTATTTTTCGTCGTCGCTTGAATTCGTTCTAAATTTTGAAAAATGTCTACACCTGCGAATACGTGGTCCTGTTTGTTTTTCGTTTTAAAACACATCAGCCCTATGTTTTAAAGAAAAATTTGAAGATGACGTTTTTTGGCGTGGCCTTGGGTCGAAGAACACAAAAAGACAACATGTAGTACATCTTATTTCGATGATGACGCAAAATGTACTTTTACATTTTTTCTATTTTTTTGTACAGTTGAAACTTACGCGGTACCGCTCTAAGTTTTACTAGAAAATGATAGAAAAAACCCTTACTTTGGCACATGGAGACGCACCCTTATAAGTTAGCTAGTTAACTTTCACAAATAATACCATTATTTTTAACATTTTAAATGGCGATATGGTTAAGATATCATTTTAGGGGGAACCTTCATCAAGGGAAAAGTGAGGTTCATTACTATAAAAAGTGCATTTTCGTACAGGGCCATCGCATTTTCGTACAAGGCCGTACAGTTTTTTTTTATATAAAACATGATTACTGGAGATTTGTCAAGATTCTCCAAACTTTTGAGCGAAAAATTTCGACCGTCTGATTTCGAGTTTTCGAAGCAAACGCTCCTTCTGTCCAGTGTGTGTAGTCTCCTCCACTCTCCCTAAGAGGAGACTTGCCACACACAGGACATTTCGATTAGTACACTTGGAAACAAAAAATATGATCCACGCGTGGACGAGCGATTACAACCTAACATTTGACAAAGGTCATGTGCCTTCGTACACGATGGATTCAAATCTTAAAAAACGACGAAAAAATATTTGGCGGGGGATATCCCTCTGACGCTTTTTTTACTTCGCGGAAAGGATTTTGCGTTTGAATCATAATGGCATAATTGTTGATATTTGGGTATTTTCTAGGTCTGTATTAGGATAGAAAAAGAGCTGAGGCGGTCTGCCTCTAACTCCCCTATCCAAGCCCCCACACTTGTTGTAGTCACTGAAGGCTGGATAGGGAGGTAGAGCCATGGCTGCCTAGGCTCTCTAGAGAAGACAGCGGGTGAATTAGGAAGACTTACCAAAAGTTAGTTGTCGGACGCGGGAATTGATCCTAGTACCTGCCGTCCGTCAACCAGCAATAGCCGTTAGCTCTAGCCGTTAAGTCTAGGAATGATATTACGATATATAGGGTTTGATAAATATATAAATCTTTATATGTAGATAAATCCGTTTAACGGCTTATAGATACTTTGTACATAGATACAGTGAGCTCCGCGGTGAGAACACGTTGGATGTTAACTTAGATGCAAAATTGAAATTTAGTCGTCTAAGCATTACATTCAATTTAGACGCAAATTGAAACGAAAACTCTTTAAACCGAAGTACTCTACGGAAATATTAAAACGCACAGAACGAAATTTCGCTGTCAATGTAAGATTGTTGATTTATAGATAGTGTGGCTCGATTTCTTCGCGCGTGACGACGCGCATTTTTTCATTTAATATCAATTGATAGTTATACGCCGGTTTGTTTTATTATAGTGTACAAAGTTTATTTCGTTTCGTGCGTTTTAGTATTTCTGTATAGTAATTCAGCTTAAAGAGGTCTCGTTTCAATTTGCGTCTAAGTTCAATGTAACGCTTAGACGACTAATAGTACTTTCGCGTGTAACCAAAACTTAGTCTTGTTACTTTGTTTTTTAGCGAAGATTCTTCGTACAACTTTCAGAGCATTCGGATGTAAACACATATAACTTGTTACTTAAAAACGTGACTTACGTAGACGTGTACGAAACAACGTGACAGATGAAGTGGTACACAAAATGAGGCGAAACTTCCACTCGACTTCAATTTGAGGCGTCTCTCCGCACGCTGTACAGTTTTTGTGACTTCGTAATGTCTGTACGCCACATTGTCAACGTGTCAAAATCCTAAAATACATTTCGCTTTCGCACAAAAATGCGGTTTCGTTTTTCGTCTTCCCACTTGCCGACATGTGCCCAATATTTTTCCTACGCCGTATGTGTGAAGACACGTGTGTTTGAGAGAGACGAACCCTGTACATAAATTAGCGCACGGAAAATTGTTCGCACAGGTTGTAAACGTGCAGTGGTGTATTTTTTCCGTGCACAAAATTTGAAAAAACATCTGACACCTGTGACAACATCTGCCTATTCGCTCACCTTATTGGACTATATTTAAAATCACCTCGAGGTGATTTGATGTAAAGTTTGAACATGTGGCGGAAGGACGCGAAAATGGGTCGAAATGCGCTAAACGACAAATTGCATCACGCTAGACGACAAATTACTGTATGTATAAAGTTTCAAGGTAACGCAAATTGTACGGTGGCGAATTCAATTTTTTGGTACGGCTGCGGATTTTCTCGTTTTTTTCTAAGTTATGAAGGAAAATGACAGAAAATAACTGTAACTTTAGCACATGCGAAAGTACCCTAAATTTCGATTTTGCGGCTAAGTTAATATCCAATGTGCTCTCATCGTGGAGCTCACGTAACGACAAAAAGTGAATGTGCTCAACACTTTTATTTACATGTGATTCCCGCAGTTTTGATACCGTAAACCTTCGCCGACCGTGTGAATTGCTAATTTTATTTTGACGGTCGACGTTCGCAAGCGCGACAAAAGTTTAAGCGGTTGAAACGATATTTTGAAAGTCAAAGCTGTCCAACTGATTGACTGTCAAATTTAGACTCAATCGTACTCTACTTTTACCAATGTGTAATTCAAATGTACAATTTCTGACAAAATGACGTAAGTGACTGCGCGCAACCAAAGGCGGCACTGCCATGATCCCTTTGTAGTAGTGTTGGGTATCGAGGACCTTTTGTCGATATTCGATATATATCGAATTTCAGGTACCCAATAATCGATATATCGAAAACCAAATTATCGCGATATATTGTATCGCCGATATATCGAGGCATTGATTTTTTTTTCCCGGTGTTTTTTCAAACCCACCCCCCCCCCCCCCCCCCCCCCCACTGAGCGCGCGCCAGGGGGGGGGGGGGGGGGGGTATCCGTACGATTTTTTGTACTATTACTATACGGACACCCAGTTTTTGCGATATATATCGCGATAATTTATGTTGGTCCCGGTACGATATATCGAGGAATCTGCTCTATCGATATTCGATATATCGAATATTGAAATTATCGCGATATGAATTTACCCGATACCCAACACTACACCGTCAATCGCTATTAGAGTAAATGAATAAATAGCGTTAAAAAAAAATTTAGTGTTATTAACACTAATCGGGATTTTTTTTTTTGAAAAAAAAATATATACTAATTAATCCCTAATTGTATTTTGGGTTGTCCTGAATAATAAATATCCGCCCTTTTGATGTCTACAGTAATATGTGTATCCGTACAAAATATGACAATTCGTACGCCGTCGCGCTGTTCACACGGTCGACGGATGAACATATGAGAACGTGATTTTTGTCGACGAGTTTGCGTCTCTTTCTTCTAGTTCACATTCACATGTGGGCGTAATATTGTTAAGTGCATTTTTATGCTTTTGTGATTCAAAAAGTACCATTTCGTACGGAGATACCATGTCCGTACGCCATCCTATTTCCATCACAGTGTACTTCCACTATTAACGCTAATTGAAAAAAAAAAAAAAAACTAAATAGAATATATCGCGATAATTTATGTTGGTCCCGGTACGATATATCGAGGAATCTGCTCGATCGATATTCGATATATCGAATATCGAAATTATCGCGATATGAAACTACCCGATACCCAACACTACTAATAGCGATTGACGGTGTACTTTGTATATCGATAAAATACGCACGTATACAAATTAAAGTTTAATACAGCTTTACAAATCTTAAATTTCGCCCGTGCGTACAGATATGCCGTTCAAATTCTGTACTTTTCAAATCTTTCAATATTCCCGCGGCCGGCTGAACACGATCCTACATGGTTCCAATCGCAATCCAGCACGTACGCAATTGGTGCCACGTTGGCACGACCTGATGGATACAAATATTACTGCCAGTAAACATTTCCGTACGATTACTAGAAACGCCTGATGGGGGTTCACCTTTAGTTGTGACTTTTCTAGAGTTTTACTGCTCCTTTTTGACGTTTATATCATTCAGTAGAAGCTCTACGGGCCAGTAAAAAAGTGGTTACAAATTCCACGTGTCATTAACTCCTCGTACAACCTTCTGCCACGTGGCCTATCAGTTTAGTTACGAAACCCTAAAGTCGTTTTCAAATTTCAACTGACCGGAGAATCTCACGGACTTTCGCGGTGCGCCGAAAGCGGTCGATCCCATTCTTTTGTACGCCAAGAAACATCACCATATTGCCACGCATTATGACGTACGCATGACATCATCATCTCCATGTATGGACTTCGGAAATTGCAGTCCACACTTTACTTCATTGCCGTTTTCTGGTGAACTGCTTCCCAGAAATTGTGGCGGTGCCTCTGCCCTTGATTGTGCCATCAGCAATATTTCCTCAGAACGAGATGCATCTTGGCCGTCAAATAAACACTGTGACGGCCACGATCGACTGACGCTGACGCTTTTGTCATTACAACTTTACAAGTATCGACATGGTCATTGAGCCCAAGGCTGGAGCCCGTCATAAAAATTTAGCGCCGTCAGACGCCAAAATAGACGCACGGAAACCTGTCCTCAGAAATAACGACAGAACCTATTTTGTTTTTTTGGATCGAGCCGGACGGGCCTAAAGTTGACTCCTGACATATCATACGGGATCTCTGTCTCCAGATTGTCTGACATTACATAAGTACAGTACGGACATTTATTTTGCAACTGCATCACAATCTCACTATCCAGTACAGTACCACAGTACCACAGGACCACAGTACTGTGCAGTACATTACCGTACTGTAATATACTGTAATGTACAGTACTGTACTGTACTATATTGTCAATACTGATTAGTATTGAGTGTTGACTGCAAGCTCTGCCAAGATTGGCAATTCCAAGCAGCTCCTAAATATGCAATTCAAATCTTGCACTGAAAATTGTTGCTCACACATTCTTTTAAAATTGTCAACTCCTCTGCTTTCTTTATTCGCCTATTTCTTCCATTTCATTAAATAATGAAACAATTTATGACATTCTAATCTTTTTTCTCCACAATCATGACTTCTTCTCATCCTTTTCCACCTTCACCTCCACCACCTCAAACCACTCACTTCCTTGTACCTCTCCGTACTAATCCCGTACGGTACTACATTCTCCTCTCCACTCTCCTCTCCTCTCTCTCCCCAACCTCCTCCGCCTCTCCTCCTCCCTCTCCACTCCTCCTCTCCTCTCCCTCCTTTTCCCTCCTTTCGCCATCCCCTTGCCCTCCCAACTCCCAACCTGCCTCCGTCCAAACCCTAGCCACCTGTCTCTGCCCCATTGGCCACTACTTCTCCAACAACCTTTGCACAGAATACCTAATCCCTAACAACATCACAACCTCCGGAATTTCCGCCGGAATATCCGCCGGAATCCCCGCCGCCATTTCCGCAGCCTACACCTACGAGTTCTCCTGGGAGCCTTTCACCTTCGTGCAGCAGAACCGGCAGGCTCTATTCTTCCTCGTGTCCCTCATACTCATAATAGTGTGGCTGGTCCTGAGCTGCGCCGTACGGTTTATCCCCCTGGGCGACGGCCACAAGCCGAGGGGAGGATGGCGGTTTCTGCTGCGGTACGAGCTGAGTCGGCTGGATCGACCGATATCACAGGAAGCATTGGCTGGTACGGACGGGGATAAGCTTCACCGGGGGGGGGGGAGGGAGGGAGGGGGGGAGGGGGGAGGGAGGGAGGGGGGGAGGGAGGGGGGAGGGGAGGGAGGGAGGGGGGGAGGGAGGGGGGGAGGAGGGGGGGGGGAGGGGAGGGGGGGGGGAGGGAGGGGGGAGGGGAGGGAGGGGAGGGGAGGGGTGAGGAAACATTGGCTTGTAGGAACAAGCTTCACCTAGGGAGAGAGGGAAGGGGGGGAGGAGAGAGAATGAAGCATGTCGGAATGGAGAGGGGGGAGTCATTAGGACGAATGGATTATTCCACACTATTTGTGGTGTGAAGCAACTGAAGTAAATTTTGTCTGACTCGAAATCGGTAATGGATTTTTGAGGTGGTTTATATTATTTATGAACTGAAGTTTATTTTATAGTGTTTTAAGATTGTTCATTTATTATGAAATTGATGTCTATTTGATGATTTTTTGAGGTGGTTCGGTTCATTTTCTTAACGAAGTAAATCCTATTTCCTGGTCTGTAAGATAGTTTTTTAAGAGTTTTCGTTTAGAAGTAAAGTCTATTTTTATGATTTCGCAGGTTGTTCATTTCATTTATGAAATTTCATTTACAAACGGAATTTTACTTCATAGTTTTAAAATCGTTTTTGGTCCAAAATAACATCTATTTTTATGGTTTTCTTATGTGATTCACCTTCAAAGATGAACGAAATCCTATTTCATGGTTTTAAGATTGTTTTTTGTTTAGAAATAAAGTCTATTTTCATAAAATTTTCATGTGGTTCATTTTATTCATGAACAAAATTCTAGCTGGTTGTGTTTTCATGTCAATTAAGGCGAGCTTGAGTGCAAAACATGAGTTGGTGGGAAAACACACGTCTTTGAAATATTGTACCTATATTAGTGTGGATTCGTTATGGAAACACAGTTATCTGCATAAATTTGATTTGTTTAAAGTTCGCTAGTACGGCCCAATGTTAAATTGTGATCCTTATTGTGATCCTTTCTGCGAGCTTTGCAGCCACACTGTATTCTTGCATGTCAATTTTGGGGCCATTTTTGTACCATTTTCTGGACCGTTTTTTGGACCGCTTCTAGACCATTTTTTGACCTTTTTTAATCCATTTTTGGACCAAAATTTGGACCATATTTGGACCCTTTTTGACCATTTTTGGACCATTTTTGTCGGAGCATTTTTGGACCCTTTTTTTGACAATTTTTTGACAATTCTTGTGGAGTAGTGGTTTGAAGATGGTAACAACCAATGATTGTGGCAAAATGTGTGTGTAATTCGATAAAAAAAACTGTTATAAAATACAATTCATTCATATACTGGACAGATAATGCAATGTGGAAAAGCTAAAGAGTTTTTTTTAGTGAATAAGCTTGGACTTGTTGATAACTGAGGTTTATGGAAACGTAAAATCTCTTCTCCAGGATGAGCAAAAGGTTCTAATCAAGAGACGGTCGGAACTTGGAGGCATATGTTCCGTATCAAGTTACATTTTTACCGTCGGAAGTTTAGCAGGGTGAGTGAAATTACTGCAGTTCTTTTAATAATCGTTGTAATTTGTCAATTATATGCAAACCGTTAGCTCGTTCTGGGAACAATAAGGCTGTTGTTATTGGCACAATCGTATGTTTTTCTTCTCAGGTTTATGATTTTGTTTAATTAGGGTCAGCAAGGTTATTTTTCATGTTTTTTCCTTAGAGACGGGAGTTTGAAGATCTTTTGTTTTTCAACCACGTGACGAACTTGCTTTGAAGCTTTCCATTGTTTTTTTCAATTTGATGTTTTTTATTCAAACGCATGGTTTCCATTTCTTCTCAAATACAATTTTTTTCTTTTGATTGCAAACACGTGATGAAGTTGACGGGAGGCTGGACAAATGTAATTATTCCTCATCCTTACGAGCTTTGTTTGAAGCAAATAATTCTACACCCAACTTGAGAGACACTTCTCTTCACTCAAGTTTAGAAGGTTACTCACGATGTCACATGTCTGTTTTTTCCTGTAGGTTGACCTATCAGCAGTTTGCAGTAAAAGAACCAACCACTCAAAGCTTAGTCCCAAACTATGGCCGTGATCTTTCTCTGTTCGAGAATGATGTTTCGTGGCATTTTGATCTGATCAGTGGAATGAACTGCTCTCAGTACAACATTAGCAGTACAACAGTAGACTCAGCTCTTTCTATGAGAACGGTAAACGAAACGAAACTCGGCGGTTTGTTTTATTGCAATTCGACGGATCGAGGGCTGAGAATGAGTTTCAAATGTCCCAAATGTCAACGTTCGGCAGACAATTATAACGTCACTATTACGTTTTTCGATCTTCCGGGACAGCCTGCGATGGCAACTGGGTTGGAATTTTTTTTGGAAACAAAAAATGGAGAGCTCAGGTCAAGTGCGGGTGGATCAGCTCGACCAATGGGAGTTTTACGGGGACCAGGTGGCAATGTCCTTCAATGGCGTTTGATACCAAGGATACTGGAAGACGAGGATCCTTCTGAAATTTTTCAGTCGACGTTTCATCAATATTATCCAGGCACTGTGCTGAATAATACAGAATCGATTTTGGCTTCTGTCAACTCATCGAATGTGTTGAAGATAACTGTTTTTATTGAGGTTATGTCTCAATACATTGTTAAATCGGCCAAGAACAGCATATCCCTTGGAGATATTTGTATGTTTTACTTTTCTTGCCAAACTTTTAAACTTGTTCCTTGTGTTGGAAGTATCGTTAAACTCATCAAAATAATCGCTTGAACTCGAATAGTTTTTTTATTAATATTCGTCCATGAGTTGTAATTAAATACCTGTTTTGTAATAGTGTATTTCGTGTTGATAAATGATATCATTCCCACAAGTTCGATACGATATCATGTATCACGGTGTACCATCGCATCATGGAAAATAACATCGTAATGTCACCGTCATAACCATTTGTAAATATGTTTCCATACTAAGATGTTAATATCATATTGTTATGAACATCAAGAGCATACTAGTTCACAGTATTGATTGTTGGTCACTCTCTAATGTTGTTTATGCAGACGCGATACACATTTTTTACTTCCCCTTTTGTGTTCCGTTGGTTGTCCATCCCACAACCTGAGCCCATGGTCTAATTCACGCATATTGTCTTATAGGTTTGGTTTTTCCGGTTTTTCTCGTCTTGCTTGTAGTCTTCCATGAGTTAGGGGTTATAAACTTGTCTAGTTCTGGTTGCATTCTGTTTTTTTTTTGTCATTATATTGCGTGATCTGAAGTAGTTTCAAGACACCGTGTACCGTTATTAGCGTCAATTATATTATATCAGTGCCCCTAAATTTTACCCCTGGAACCTAAAATAGTATCAATGACACTGGTTGTTTTTTTCTGAACGCTAAATCTTTAAAAAATATGGAATCAGCCATGTCATTTGGAAATGAATTAGAATCGATAACACATTTATAAACGCCAAGCTGATATTTCTTTACTCTAATAACGATTCACGTTGTCGTTTTTCTGCCATGCTGACAAGAACGAATTCAACATTTTCTTTTTCTTTTTCGTTTTTCATTTTCTTTGGCTTTTTTTATTTTTTACAGTGACTTGGCTAGCAGAATTGGGAGGTATGTACCAACTGAGTATCACCTTATTTTATCTCCTACAATTACAAGTAAATGCTAATACCTCCCTCTTTTATGTTGGAGTCTTTTGAAAGATGATGAGAACGTGGTTTGTTATCTTCGTTTTTTCTGTGTGAAAAATTGGAAGCATAGGATTTTCAAGTCTGGACATAACCATCCTCATTAGAAGAGCATCATAGAATAATTTTTTCTCTTTTAGGAATTATCAAATCTAGGATCTCGATTTCGACGTTTTAGACATTTTTGATACCATAGAATCAAGTGGTGGGAATGGTGAATGCATGGTAGTGGGAATCTTTAGAAGGAATTTTGTAAGAAAGAAACATGAAAGAAATGTGAATGAAAGATGAAAGAAATGATGGAAAGGTGAAAATAATGAAAGATGAAAGATGAATGTAGAAGAAAGATGAAAAACTGAATAAAGGATGAAAGAATATTGAAAATTAAATAGTACAAGATAGATGAATGAAGTTGAAAAGAAAAGGAAAAGTGGTACTATGATGCAAGAGGGATGGAATATGGTGGAAATATGAAAGAAATATGAATGAGTGATGAAAGAAGGACAAAGGAAAAGTGAAAGAAAATCTGACAGATAGATGAAAGAAAGATAAAAGAAGGTGAAAGGGAAAGATGACAGATGAAAAAAAAGGGGGGCGAGAGGAAAGGAAGATGTGTAAATATGAAAGGGCGCAGTTCAAGATTATGCCCGCGTTTAAGCATGATATGAGTTTTTTTATTTTGTCATTGACGCCTGCAATTTTGCGTTTCGCTCTCCCGCTCCCTCTCCATCCTCGTCCCTCTCCTCTCCCCTCCTCCTCCTCCCCGGACCCCACTCCCTCTCCATTTTCTTTGCTAAATTCCGTTGGGTTTTTTCTGGCCCTCAGCTTGAAATTCGACTTCGTTTTTTGGCATACGACGAAAGCCTTTTGAGAATGGTTCATAGAGTGGCTCGCAGAAGAGCTTTATGGAAAAAGGTGATAGTTTTCTTTTAGTTCTTTTAGCTCCACTGATGATCATACGATTTCCTGTAGTGATGGGAAAATTGGAGGTGGTTATTTCTGGTTTTCTATTTATAGCTCCTATCCTGGCTTAGAAATAAATCTGTGTTTATTTCACATTAGAAAACTGAACTTACTGTTGGATAAGTATATTCTAAAATGTTTTTCGAATCACGTGAAACATTTTTTTTTCAATTAATAACGTGTCATTTGAATCGTCAATTTGGCGATTAGCCTCAAAAAATGAAATTATGATAGAATATTGCCCATTTTCAGATAGAATATTATTGACTTCCTTTTGTGGGTTTTTTCCCTAGGCCTGATACTGATAACCATTTTTGGCTGGCCTTTTTATTAAAGTCTGCTTATTATTAAACTGTCCTTATCTTGACTGTTTTGACTCTTCTCATCTGTTTTTATTTTAACATGTTTTCATTAGAGGTGGGATTTCAGCTTAGAGCTACTATGCGAGCATATTTTCTTCTTATACATTGGAAGGAACACAAGGCAAGATGGGACGAGGAACAGAGGCTGGAAGCTGAAAAGATGAAACTGGAAGAAGAAGAGAAGCTTCTTGGAAAAGAAACAAAGAAGAGCACACGGAAAGAAGGTTTTTACAGTGGGTTTTTGAAAAAACGTAGGGGAAATCGTTCACCTGAGTTTACTGAAGGACTAAGTCGACCCGCGGACAATTCACCCAAACATGACATGATGAATAACGGAAAGAAGGTAAGTGCCAATAATAAGTTTTGATAATTTTACCTCTTACCGTTAGTTTGAAAATACTCCTTATGACAAAAATGGTGCTCCCATTCGTACCCATTTCTATTTTATCATAGTTTTATGGTGTTATCAAAGAATATTTTCTCGATTTTCAAAACAGGTTTCTGGAGTATTCGTTGGTATGTGGGTTTTTTTTCCCTGTTTCGTATCAAATGGAGATATTATTGAAAAGATTAACAAATGTGACCCTGATGATTATCGGAAATTCAAAGAAAAGTTTTAGAGGGTTAAATTTTTAACAGTCCAAAATATCGCTCATTTTGGTCAGGGAGTCTAAAAGTAAACATAGCTATTTATTTTTATATCATTTCTTTAATCATTTTTTTCAGTGTGAAATAATGGCCCGTGTGTAGAAGTGGGAAATGCATCAAAATGACTTGAAAGAAATAAGAGTTCTGTCCTCACCGCGGTTAGCGTGGACAAACTAATTTCATGCATTGGTAGGTAGTCAAGAGTTTAAACCACCTTGTCTTCGGAAAAGAAGCGTCACATATCTCCCGTACCATATCTTTGGTTCTCTAATAATTATTGTGGTCCTTACTATCATCATGTGTACATCTCAACATCACCGCTTAAATTCAATATCCTACATTAGCAACTGCGAAACCCTAGAAGATCGGAAAGTTCCATGAACCCATATCCACTTTTGTTGTTACTGCGAGCTTTCCTCTTGTATATTTTTGAACCTTTCTCTTCATCTTGAGTGAAAAGATTCATTAGGCAGTGTATTTCTAGGATTAGCAGCTTTCTGTCTGTAATAACAAAAACAATATGTGTCAAGTTGTATGCTTTCTTTGTTTTTATTACCGTTTTTTTCTTCCGATGTAGAAACTGGCTTCTCAAAGGAAAGTATCTCTGCTATTAAGACGACCTTTTTTTTTTTTTAGTTACCTTTTTTGTCTTTCGATGTTGTCAAAGGAAAGAAACTCCGATATCAAAAAGAAGGTTTTTTACAGACCTGCTATTAAAAGAACCCTGCTCTTGAGTATTTGAAGCTGTCACTTTGCTAAAACCAGATACTAAAAACATTTTCTTCTCACCATTTTATTTATATGCCTCTTGCACTGAATCAAGAGTTTCCAGCTGTAAAATGTCCTTCCACTTTCTTCCAAAGCGAGAGGCTCTCTGTCCTCTGTATCTTCCCGTTCCTCATTTCTCTTTCCCGTTTCTCTTTTCCCTCCTCCCTCCTCCCTCCCTCCTCTCTCCCTCCTCTCTCCCTCTCTCCATCTATCTCCCCAGTCTGATATTCCCTCAATCCTGGAGGAGACTGAGCCGTTTGTGGAAAAAGACAAAAACCAAACAGAAAATGATGAAAACGAAACGGAAAAAGGCGGAGAAAATCGTCATCACAAAGCTTCTTTCTCCGCAGTAAAAAGCATGGGCGAGGTTGGGAAAACAGTAGGAGCGGCTGTTACCTCTACCTCCTCTGCTATAGGAAATACAGTAATACAAGGAGGAAAAACTGTATTACATGGGGCACAAACCACAGGATCTCTTGTCCTCCATTTAGGAACAGGAATAGTCCAAGGGGCACAAAGTGGGGCAACTGCAGTTGGGAGGTTTTTGGGTCCTTCGGAGAAGGAGAGAGAGGGAGAGGACTGCGAGGAGTCTCCTGGGAGAGGAGAGAGAGGGCGTATGCAGCATTGTGAAACTATGCCGGATACAAGAAGGCAGGATAAAGAGGTGGGCAGTTTGGGCAGTTTGGGGCAAGTTTTTGCAATTCTTCGGGCAGTTTTAGAAAAGTTTTGGGTAATTCTATTGCAAGTTTTTTCAGTTTTTTGGGCAGTTTTGGATAAGTTTTGGATAATTGTGGGCAAGTTTTCTCAGTTCTTGGGCAGTTTGGGGCAAGTTCTCGCAATTTTCGGGCAGTATTGGACAAGTTTGGCAGTTTTATGGCAGTTTAGGGCACGTTTTGGTTGATTGTGGGCCAGTTTTCGCAGTTTTCCGGGCTGTTTTCTGACAGTTTTGTGCAAGTTTTGAAAGTTTCTGGGCAGTTTTGGGCAAGTTTTGTGCAGTTTTGGGCAAGTTTTGTGCAGTTTTGGGCAGTTTTGGGCAGATTTAAGCCAGTTTTTGGCAGTTTCCAGCAACTCTGGAAAGTCCTTTTTTTTTCTTTTTCCAAACGTGATTCAAAGGGGATGGTTTTCATGGGTCTGGGTCTGGGTTTTCTCTTTACACCTTTTCCTTCTGATACTGAGGTTTTTCGTTTATACGTCTCCTTTTGGTTGTTCTTTTTGATTACTTTGTAAACTTTTATCTTTCTTTTTTAAGTAAGTATTAAGTAATTGAACTTTGTAGTAAACAGTAAATTCAAAATCTTGTTCTCCTTGACAGGATCCGGGAATGGATAGGAGAGCGAAATCTCTCAGAGATTCTCAGTGGGAAGAGCAAGAGGGAGAGGGAGAGAGGAGAAACGAGGAGTCGAAAAATCGAGGCTTCAGTGGGATTTTCACTCAAGGGCAAACTTTCCTTCATGATGCCGCCTCGTCTTTGCATGCCGCAGCCCACTCTGTGAGAATTTTATTTATTTGTTTAAAAATTTGTTTATTTGTTGGTTTATTTGTGTATTTATTTGCTTGTTAGTTGACTTGTTGACTCATTTGTTTATTTGTGTATTTGTCAAATTATTTGTATGTTTTTTTATTTACTCGATTTTTTATTTTTCATCAATGTTTTTGTAATTGCCAGGTTTTTCTCTCTCTCTCTCTCTCTCCCCTTGCTTCTAAAAAACTCAACCCCCCTCCCTCTCCCTCTCCCTCTCCCGCCCTCCCTCTCGACCAGATGCCGCGAATGCCCCACGTCTCCTTCAATTCGAGGCGTGTTCCGAGCTTTTTGAAAGGCCCGGATGAGCTGGCGGGGGCGCCTGTGGACAGTGACGTCGCACCTGAGGGACAGAAAAGGATGAAGTCGAAAAGTTATTTGACGTACGGAAGTAACTCGCACCACAAAGGAACGATTGTGAGAGAGTGGAGGAAGCCGTCGTGGCTCCTGAAGGAGGACAATTTGCCTGCAGCACCTTGTGAGTGTCTCTCTCTCTCGCTCTCACTCGTTTTCTATTTCTCTCTCTCTCTCTCTCTCTCTCTCTCTCTCTCTCTCTCTTCTCTCTCTCCCTCCCTCCCTCCCTCCCTCTCTCCTGTGTTTCCTCGTGGGAAGTAAGGGGAGTGGAGGGCAGGAGAGGCGGAGAATGTGCAAGCCTTTTTTTTTGGTCCTTTCATCGCCTGTCTTTCCATACGGAATTAAATATCAATAAAACGAATCTAGGACTAGGTGACGCGACGGCTGTCCCACTGTTTGGTCAGTGTATGAACACTATTGAGTGGATTTTGACCTTCCAAACACTTTTCCAAAATAGCTTTGTAAAAGTTAATATACTAATATAAGATGACGAATGTTTTAATGTAGTTAAAGATTTTTCATCAGTGTTATTATGGCAAAAGGATTGTGGCTTTAGTTTGATTATCGACAACGGAAATTCGACATGTGTTCCCAAAATTGCATTTTTCTCAGTTTCACGGATAATTAGGGAAGAAGTTATAACAGAATTGCGAACAGTTGCAACTGCCGTTTTATTTTAAGCTACTTTTATTCAGTTTTCAGGTTATAAAAAATGTGTGTTACGAAGAAAGAAAAGAAAAGGAAAGTGCCATCTGTAAAAGCTTTTTTTGGGAAACCTTTGAGAGTCTGTCTGCGGCTCGTAAATTCTTGTTATCTCATTTTTTTTTGACTTGTTTTTTAAGAACGGCAGGTATTGGTAAATTTCTTGTGACCTCATCTTTTATCTCTCCTCATCTTTTATCTTACCTCATCTTTTATCTTTCCTCACCTCTTATGTTTTGCCTCATCATCTTCTGTCTTACCTCGTCCTTTGTCGTACTTTTTAATAATAGCCGGTATTAAGGCTGTCGTTAAAGACAAGGACCCTCTGACGCAGATATTGTACTCTGCATTCTACACGTATTAAGCGAATACTGTAAAATTTGTATTTTGACCTCCCTCTGTTTACCTATTTTTTTGTCTTTCCCCTTCTTGCCCTATTTCTAATAAATGGAAGGTATTGTTTCCTTATCTTCAATCTTACCTTTTAGTAATGGGAGGTTTGCGTAATTTCTTGATCCCTCATTTTTTGTCTCACCTAATATTTTTGACTTCTTTTTTTCAATAATAACAGGTATCGAGGCTCTCATAAAAGACGACGACCCTCTCACATGGGACGATTTGTACCGTCACGCCTACGACGTCTACCACTACAACGTTCGGTTAAGGGACGACTACTTGGCGTTTCAAACACAGATGGAGAACACCATTCAGTACTTCCGCCCGCAGAGCGACTTATGAAGTGGGAAGGTACAGACCCGGAGACTTTTGTTTCAAAAGGTTGATCTCAAAATTCGGGTTTTTTTAAGGGTTTTCAGGGTTTTCAGGGTTTTGTTAGGGTTTTTCCAGGGTCTTTTCAGGGTTTTTAGGGTTTTTAGGATTTTTTAGAGTTTTTTAGGACATGTATGTAGGTGGAACTGAAACGAAATTGTTCTCCGAAAGTCGATTTCTGTATGACTTTGTAGCTCGTTTTCGTGCGAACAAAGGATCGACTTTAAATAGTTAGAAAAAAATAAGTAATAAAATTATTATCATGCAGGAGCAAATAATCACCCGAGGTTTTGGTTTCGGGATTGAGGTTTGAATTTTCAAATTTCATATATTTGGGTAAGAATTAGTTTGTATAAATGCTTTCCAGGGTCTCTAAGACTAATGACATCTTCATATTTACAAGAATCTTTACATTGATAGGAACATTTAAAATATACTTGGAAACATTCTGCCAGAAGCAATAAACATTTTACGGATTCCATAAAAAAATTATTTGATTCCCATGCGACATGTTTGGTAGCTTTGCCCTCTTTTTCTTTTCCTTTTTTTTTTTTTTGGTCACCTGTATTTTAATTTATATTGATTTCACGTTTATTTTCAAGAGGGAAAGTTTTGCGGCATACAATTCGATTGATTCAGTCACGTACGTTTTTATGACTTTTGTGAGAAGGGACACTATTTACTTGGAACACCGTTTAAACGTTTATTGTTGTCAAAACTGTTTCAAAGGCAATTTATTTGTCATGTCGCTTGTTACCCATCTCGATGAGGCTCTCAAATAGTATTGAAAAAAAAAAAAAACAACAACAACAACAACAAAAAGAACTTATTCGAAATGTTGCTCAAAATGTATGTTTTCTCCGCGTTTACCTCTTTCCGGGCACTCAGGTCAAACCATCTGAAAAGGGTACAACTGAAAATTATAGTAAATTATGCTCGAGTTATGCGCATTATGAACCACTGTTAACGTTAATTATACTAATTAGTAACAAATTTTTATTTTTTGGCCCTTTGAACGTAAACTACACCGTGAATCGCTATTAGCTTAAGAAATAAATAGTGTAAAAAATAAATTAGTGTTATTAACTCTAATTTGGATTTTTCGCGTTTCGGTAAAAAACCTTTTACTCTAATTTATTTATAACTCTAATTTGGGTACAGTTCGCCTATAATGAATCTGCGATCAAGACCTTTACACTAAAATAGGTATGAACTCATTTTGCCTTTTATTCTGAGGGCAGTTTTAGGAGCGTTCGCGATTATTTTAATCCATGTTTCGTACTTTATTACTAGGCGAAGTACCATTTTGTATGAACTGACACGTTCCGTACACCACTCTATTCAAGATGACTATAAGTTAATGATGCTTATTAACTAGTACTTTAATTAACGTAAAACAAAAATAAGTGTTACTAAGGTTCTATTTGTTGAAGGTCATGGGCATACTAACTCGGTTGCGATCTACTTGCACTTTAAGTCAAACATGCACTTTAAGTCACACTTGCACCAACTGGAATATTCGTCCCTGCGACCCACTTGCACTTTAAGTCACACCACTTTAAGTCACACTTGCACCAACTGGAATATTCGTCCCTGGAGCAGCAGGTGGAGCACTAGGGCTAAGAGGAGCACTTGGGCCAGCAAGAGCTGAGCCGCTGAGCCGCTGAGCCATTAACTGACATATTAGCATAAGCAAACCCAAAGAGGAATACCTTTCAGACTAGATCAATACTGTAAGATATGTAACTACAAATGAAAGAGGTCAGACAAACATATACCACAGGTAAATCAAGGACAATAGAAACACAACACACCTTAAATTGCACTTGGTGCTCCTATTTCTTTAACTCAGTAGAATGTACATTGTGTATCAAATTGATCATTCCTAAATTGAACTAAATACTCAAACGATCTAGAAAACATCTAAAACGTATGTACAGGATTCACCTAAAGATCTATTTCCATAACTCTAAGTGGTTGGACCAAATTTATCTTGTAACAATATCTTTACCTAAAAATCCGATAAATTAGTTTCATGTCTACATTCATTGGCGGCCGTACGTATTTATTTACTCAAAAAAACTACCCGGGTAGATACTACAAAAATCCACACTAAATATGATCAATATTGAACAGGTGATAGTCTAAAAATATTCTAAGTCCTTGGATTCAAATTTCTAAGACTTACTAAAGCTTACTTTTCAATACTATTTAAGGTTTAAGCGTCAAAATTTAGGGGCGCCGCATTAGCTAATAGCGATTTAAGGTGTAGTGTTGATAGTACTACTAGTTTTTCTCTTCACTACTCGTTAACTTAGTAAGCGGTCAAAAGAATTGTCCGTGAGGACTAAATTAGACTTACTACACACCTAAATTAGTGTTGATAACACTAGAATATACTCCATGCTAAAATATTTCCGAACTCTAAATAATGATTCAAATTGCATTCTTTCTGTGGAACGGAAAATGTGATTTTTTCTATTTTTTTGCGAGTTTTTCGAGGGTGAGCCTCGAATCTTCTCTAACACACGGGATTTATCGCTCTTGCGACATGAAAACGAAAAAAAAAAAAAAAAAAAACGTCGGCGGTATTCCACTAACGGTATGGCTTCCGATTGCAAGATATTATTCCGTAAAAATGTTAAGTAACAAGACCATTTTTTGGACTAAAAACAAATTTATAAACTTCTAATGTAAAAAATTGTTTGAAAATCTTGTAATCTAAGTAATAAGACCATACTGAAACTTCAAAATTTTTAAATATCTACTAAACAAAGGTTTTGTACCCATTAAACTCCATTTTTTTTTTTTGTAATCTCCACATGGATCGGATTTCTAATTAACACAATGGGATGGAAATGTCAAACTCTTTACCTTCACTAAAAGACAAAAATAGAAAAAAAATGGCATTGTTGCGTTGGCTGTTTTCACACAATCGTCGTCTTCTTTTGTATATTAAGGTTTTCCACAACATAATATAGTGCACATCTTTAACTTCTAGTGTGAAAAAAATAAATTTACGAGGATGGAAATGCAAAACTTTTTACCCCCCAATCGGTGGTTTCCTTTTTATCGAATAAAATCAACGATACGGTTTCTTTCCGTTTAATGCAAAAAATTTGTTTGTTGTTTTTGGGCAAAAAAAATGCAAAATCAATTTCCCTTCTTTATTTCTTTATCCTCTTGTAATTATTTCTTTATTACATTTCTTTATTAAATATTTTTAATATAATTCTACGTTATGTTTCTCCCTTATAATCGCCTTTTTTCTTTACCTTGGTGAGCTTGGGCGTCCAAATAACCCTGATACCCATAACCAAAAAAACCCAAAAAACGCCCAGAAACCGTTTAAACCCCACCAAGCCCGTTAAAACCACAACCCCCCCCCACAAAACCCGCTTATCCCTCCTAAAAACCGTTTTAACTCCCCCCTCCCAAAAAAAGGGGTCAAAAAAATAATAAAAAGCATGAACAACTAAAAAACGACAAAAAATGACTAAAAACACAATTGTGACAAAAAAACGAACAATCGTGAAAAACGGCAAAAAACAATAAATTGGAAGGAAATGAAAAAGAAAATAATAATAATAATAATAAAAAAAACCAAAAATACATAAATAAATAAATAAAACGCATATTTACTTGTAGAATATAGACGCAAATTTATCCGATGGTTTTGAAAATTACTCCAGCCAAAGTACCGTGAAATCTAAAAAGATCAGAATCCGAGAAGTGATAAAAAAAATACAGCGCTACGAAATAAAGAAAAAGGATCGGGGACGTCCAAGACAGGAATCCAAAAGTCAAAAGAAACTTTGGGGCAAGAGGGGAAAAAAAAAAGGGGAGGGGGGAGGTGGAGGGAAGACAAAAAAGGTACAGGTAGGTCTTCCACTCCATTGGACAAACAATAAATAAACTAAATTAATATAAATAAATGTACATATAAAAATATTAATATTACTAATAATACACTATATAATATTATTATTTATTGCTCTTTTTTTTTCTCGAGATGATCGATTTTGGATTCCTCTTCAAATAAAAAAATTGGATAAAAGATAAAGAAACATTTTTTATTCAGAATTATAACGCTGATTTATTTTATGTTATTGCTAATTTCTTTTTCGTTGTTTTTTATTTTTATTTTATATTTCTCTGTTTTCTTATCTATAAAGTTTTTTTTTTTACTATTTATTATAATTATGTTTCTTTGTGCATTTTTTCTTTATAAAAAAAAATAAAAAATCTAGAGCACTCACAGCGGTGGAAAGATTTTCGTTGAAAAAAAAAACGGTAAATTTTTAACTGAGGAGTTTTCTCGAATTTCGCATTAAAAAATCCGTTATCTTTAAAAAAAAAAAAAAAAAAAAAAAAAAAAATACAAATAAAAAAAATATATATATAAAAAAAAAAAAAAAAAAAATGAAATTCAAATCTGAACTTCAACAAAATAGAAAAGAAAAACAAAAAGAAAAAGAAAAGAGGGGTAGAAATCCGGAATATGTTTTCATAAAAATTATGTTGGTTTTTAACTCCCTCCCTCCCTCCACCTCTCTTCTCTCTCTCTCTCTTTTTCTTTTTTTTTGAGCTGACCGTTTTGTTGGGCTGCCCGGAAAATTCCGACGGATTTCCGACGACAATTCCTACGACTCCAAATTCCTTCACCTGAAAAACAAAAAAAATAACAAAAAAAATAAAAAAAATCTTAATAACAATAATGTTAGCCAAAAAAAAAAAAAAATCAAACTATTTTTTAATTTTAATAACATTAAAAAAAAAAAAACCAAAAAAGTGTATATATACATATTACATATTATATATTATTATATAACATAAAATATAAAATACAAGATGTAAAATATAAAATATAAAATTTAAAATACAAAAATGTAAAATATAAAATATAAAATTTAAAATACAAAATGCAAAACATAAAATGTAAAATATAAAAAATGTAAAAAACAAAATATTATATATTTATGATGTAAAATTTAAAATACAAATATAAAAAAAATCAAATATAAAATATAGGAGTAAAGAGAAAGGAGGGGGGAGAGGGAGGAGGGGGGTGAGGAAGGAGGGGGGAGGGAGGAGAGGAGGGAGGGGGAGAGGAGGGGAGGAGGAGAGAGGAGAGAGGGGAGGAGGGAGGAGAGGAGAGGAGAGGGCATCCCACAGTTCAAAGAGTCGAGCGTTGAGGATGAGCAGAAAATATCCTTGGCGCAAACAAACGGAGGAGAGAGAAGGAAGAGGTAGGGGGAGATGGGGGAGAGGGGGGAGAGAGAGGGGAAGACAGAGAGATAGAGATTGAGATTACTGTACCTCATCAAAAACCCTTTCCTTTCCTTCCTCCCCTCCTCTCCACCGGTCAAAGTACAACCTAATCTGTACGATCCATACAGTACGGACGGCCGATATCCGCACGTGCCGAACAATCAGAGGGACGTTTCAAGAGGCGACGCAGACCGCCACGTCAGAGAGAGCCTGACCACACTGCGCCGACATCCACCGACCAGACGACCGGGGAGGGAGGAGGAAGGAGAGGGAAAGAGAAGAAGGGGAGAGAAGGAGGGGAGGAGGGAGGGGAGGAGGGGAGTTGGAGAAGACAAGAGAGAGGGAGAGGGCGGGGAAAAAACGTAAAAACGGAAATCACGATTATATGGTTAAATCGCCGATACATGCCGAGGTGACGTACGGACGGAAGTGTCGTACACCCCTGCCAAATATGCTGTACCGTACAGTCATTCGTACATATTTAGTACGGATGGACTGAGGAATGTTGTCGGCGTTAAAGATTTGAAGCCGTAATTTATTAATTAAGCTCACCAGAAAATAACGGTTATTGTTCGGATTTGGAAATCTGACGGCCGTCAGTAAACTGACAACTGTACTGCACTGTAGCTCCGTTAGGTGCACACTAGGTTCGGAAAAAACCGAACCTAACTAAGGCGTGCCGAACCTACTATAGCGGAGGAAAACCGAACGAGCTAAACCGAACCGGACTCAAAGGAGCCAAAATGAGCCGAACCGAGAAGAGACGTACGGAGGCGAACTGAACCGAATCGACGAGAACCGAACCGAAACTGGTGTGGCCGGAAGGTTGGTATGAATGATAGAACAAGTCAACGAAGTCGTACTGTATAAGTCAATCATATCGTACACTATGTAGTACAGTACGAAATATACTTTAGTCTGTGAAATTATAGTCTGTGATATTACGGTAATTTACAGTAGCGGGCGCTAATCCCCAGCATTACTATTCAGGGTATAAGTTACGAACAGTGATTTGAATTGTGATTTGGTATTGCGCTACGTGCTGTGTTTTCGTGAGTTTCTTGAAGCAACGTACGAAATGGGTTGCGATTTCCCGAAATATCGGGGAAGACATCGACCGTCGATTATATTTGTCTTCATCTGCGAAACATCGCTCATCCGCCTCTGTATTGGCAACACAGAACCACTCATTCCTACACCTGACAGGCGACAGTGTTGATGAAATGAAAATTTCACACGCCCCAAAGTCACGTGTTTCGGATTGTGACCGTAATCTTGCCGAAAAAAATACGGTTTTGAAAGCAGCAGAGTGAAGGAGATTTATTACGCGGTACTTACGAAATACATTTGTAACCACTGGTCTGGATTTCCATACGAAATGGTCGGTTTCAAATTTTGACGATTTTAGAATTGATCGTCGGCTACGTGGAACCCAAAACGAACCGCTAACCCACGTTCCATTCCGACCCGTTACAGTCCCACTACCCTACCGTCCGGGTATCGCTATCAAATCTATTCGATATATCGAATATCGATCGAGCAGATTCCTCGATATATCGTACCGGGACCAACATAAATTATCGCGATATATATCGCAAAAAATGGGTGTCCGTACATTCATAGTACAGAAAATCGTACGGATATTATCCCCCCCCCGCACTGATTGAAAAAAAAATGAAAATTTTCATTTTTCTTGTGGTTCGATATATCGGCGATACAATATATCGCCGATATATCGCGATGATTTGGTTTTTGATATATCGAAGCGATGTATCGATTATCGGGTACTTGAAATTCGATATATATATCGAATATCGGCAAAAGGTCCTCGATACCCAACACTAGTAACCATACCCAGGCCGTCCATTAGTAGCTGTGAACGCTGTAACGCGCATCGAATTTATCGCTCCATCAGGTTTGCCAATAACCCACACCAAATTCAAACCGATCGTCCACACGATCACCTAACCCGCAACCAACTCCACGTAATCGTGACCACACAATTGCCGAAACTAACAGACTCTGAGCACCCCATGGCCTAACACATGCCAAAGACAAAGACGGATAACTCCTTTACCTCCTTTCTAGCCTCATACTTGTAGTAGTCACTGAAGGATACAGAGGGTGGATGATGAAACTCTGTGACCTCCATTGGTCCACCGAATGTCCAGCCTATATGAAGCCTCTAGGATAATATTTGCAATTTTGACTTTGGCAATGAATAAGTGCCACCCTTGCACACAAAATCTCTGACCGAATAAACCCCTATGTAGCCTGGACTCTCCTGAGTCCGCAGCAAAAAGAATCACTGAATTTGCTCACTTGAGCATTAAGTTATGGCTGACCAAAGTTGGTCTATAAATACAGGTGCACTCTGGGAGAGAGGCTGAAAAACCAAAAATATTTCAAGTCCTAAACTACCTCTCTAAACCTATTACTAAGGTACTAGACCAATCATATGACTGTAAAGTACAAGAAGGTACAGGTACCGCTGTACTTCTTGTACGGGCATAGTACGGCATGGCCGGTCCGCTGACGCGTGTCAGTTCCGGAGCCGTAGTTGCTCCTCCCGTAATATCCTCTGTCCAACCATATGTTGCCACGTGTCATCCTCCGACATGTGGTCCGCAAACCGCCAAACTTCTATTCCGGCATTCGGGCTCCACTGTGAGCCGTTCGATCAGATCCGGACATTTGATTTCGTCCGTCGAAATTACATGTCGATTCGATATTTCAGGCGGTCCATGGCAACCTAGAGGTCATAGAGCGAGAACGCCAGACGTTTTAAATATCGGCATATACGTGTATCATTCCCCAAGACCTATTGGATAAGGCCCACGGCTATTTTGTACCGGGTCATCCAAAGGTCCTTGGATCAATTCCCACAGCTGACAGCCTATGTTTTACAAAAACAATACTAGTGATCTGTCTGTCTCTTTAGCTGCTAGAGGCAGCCATGGCTGCCTGCAGGTCCTCAGTGACTACGACAAGTATGAGGGCTGTAGTAAGGTCACAAAAGAGACTACAAAATACTTTTTTTTTCAACACTCCCCTTATTTTATAGTCTTTCTTTTGTTTCAGTCCACACTTCTCCCTATATAATATTAATTTAGGAGAAGGAACCGGTTTAGTCATCATATTTGCTACCATCTCACCATCTGGTCTATATTCCAGACTAATGATTTTATTCTCAACTTTCTCCCTAACAAAGCTCAAACGAATATCCATGTGTTTTGCTTTAAAATGATGCTTAGGGTTTGCTGCAATTGCAATCGCAGCCTGATTATCACAAAATATCTTTTGTACTCCATTATTCATGTATCCCAATTTTTGAAGCAAAGATTTCACCCACATTAATTCTTTCACAACCGAACAAGAGGCCATATACTCAGCCTCCATGGTGGACTGAGCAATCACCTTTTGTTGCTTACTGCTCTAACAACAAGCCCCATTCCCAACATACAACACATACCCAGAAGTATACCTCCTCATCGGAGCATCCCCATAACTAGCATCACTCCAAGTAGTGATGTCAGTGTTATCCCCACCCAGATGCAACCACAAATCTCTTGTTCCTACCAAATACCGCATGACCCTTTTGGTCGCTTCCCAATCTTTCTTCCTAGGGTCATTCAGACTCTTACTTAATACTCCCACAGCTGCAGCTATATCAGGACGAGTACACTTCATAAAGTAGATCATACTACCGACAACCTGTCTGTATGGAATAGTTTGAATGAACTTGCTTTCCTCAAGTCCTAGCTCATTATCCAAGATCAAGAATCCCTCCTCTTAGCTCCCCTCATTTCCCTTCTTTAGGTCCATTGGAGTCGTACAACTATTTGCTTTTTCCATTTGAAATTTTTCAAGCATATTCCCAATTGCTTCCTTTTGAGTTAGTCTAATTGTTTTCTTTTCTCTATCCCTCTCCATTTGAATTCCCAAAATGTACTTTGCCTCCCCCAAATCTTTCATTTCAAATCTACTCTTTAGATCCTTTTTCAATCTATTAATTTTCACCATTGATTTACTCAAAACAAGCAAATCATCAACATATATGGCAATGAAAATTATACCTTCCTCATCCTCAAATAAGTAGATGGAATGATCCGAACTGATTCGGATATATCCCAAACTTGTCAAAAACTCGTCCAACTTTTTGTTCCATTGGCGTGGAGCTTGCTTTAGTCCATAAAGGGACTTTATCAATCTGCACACCTTGTTTTCTTCTCCTTTCTCCACAAATCCTTCCGGTTGTCGCATGAAGATCTCTTCTTCCAATTCTCCGTGTAAGAAAGCGGTTTTGATGTCCATCTGATGCACTTCTATGTCTTCCGCTGCCGGGAGACTAAGTAGAATTCGGACGGAGGGGAATCTGACAACTGGAGCAAAAGTCTCCTCATAATCGATTCCCTCCTTCTGTGTGAACCCTTTTGCCACTTATCTGGCTTTGTATCGCTCGATAGTGTTATCTGGATTGAGCTTCAACTTAAATACCCACTTGCACCCTATTGGTTTTGTATCCGGAGGACAATCCACCAACTCCCAAGTGTTTGCTTCCATAATGGAAGCCATCTCATCATTAATAGCTGTCACTCATCTACCACCTTTCGGCTATTAACTGTTTTTGAGTAAGTCTGGGGTTCGCTCAAATGTGATAGCTTAGTTACCTTGTTGTTCACTTGTCTCTCTTGAAGTCTCCTGCTGCTTCTTCTTCCTCCTTGAAATTCTGACGAGGGAATCGAGGGTAATCTCGGGTTCCTCCGAACAACTTCACCTTCTCCCCTATCCGTGGAGTCTATCTCCGGTCGTTCATCGTCCATTTCCTGTATTTCCTCGTTTTCTTCCTCGGTTTGAATCGAAAGATTTGACTCCAAAAAAGGGTCACTCTCGGTCAGATTTTTCTCTTCCTGTGCACGATCAGGCTGAACCGAAGTTTGGTTAGTAGAATCTGCATCTAACTCATTTTTGGATTCAATTCTAATTCTGACCGGTTTAGTATACTTAAAGGGATCTATGGATTTTCTTTCATCCATAACTACCAAGTGTTTTACTAAAATTATGTCTTCTCTACCGAGATCATAAACTCTATACCTTTTTACGTTCTCATCATACCCAAGTAAGTATCCCGGCTTTCCTCTAGCATCTAACTTCCAGAAGAGACGTACGGAGGCGAACTAAACCGAATCGACGGAACCGAACCGAAATTAGTGTAGCTTTGGAAGGTTAGTAACTTAGTATGAATGATAGAACGAAGTCAACGAAGTCGTACTGTATAAAGTCAATCTCATATCGTACGCACTTTATGTAGTATGGTATGAAATATGTACTTTAGTCTGTGAAATTCTTTAGTCTGTGAATATTACAGTAATTTACGAAGTAAAGGGCGCTATTTTCGCCTTTTTGTATTTGCTATTTAGGGTATGGTTACATCAGACGAAAAGTGAGGTTAAATACATAATTTTGTACTTGTCCGTACCATGACGTACTATATTTTCGTGAGTTTCTTGAAAACAACATTACAGAAAATAAGGTTACGATTCTCCAAGTATCCGGGAGAAGACGTCGACCGTCCGATTATATTTTGGTCTTCATCTGCGAAGCAATCGCTCCATCCGCCTCTGTATTGGCAACACAGAACCACTCAATTCACTACACCTGGACGAAAGACAAGTGCGTCGATGAAAAATGAAAATTTCACACGCCCCAAAAGTCACGTGCCTTCGGACAAGGTGACCGTAAAATCTTTGCCGAAAAGAAATACGGTTTTTTCCTGAAAGTCAGCAGAGCGAAGGAGATCTATGAGGTACATTGACGCGGTACACTTGCGAAGTACACGTACGTAATACACAAGTACGGATTTCCATACGAAAATGGTCGGTTTCCAAATCTTTGACGATTTTAGAGATTTGATCGTCGACTTACGTGGAACCACTCAAATACGAACACGTATGTAAAAACCTATTTACAGACGTTACGCGATGTAACCGAGGCCTCTGTAATAAAGAAATTTTGCTTTCTGTACTATTACAAAGACCTCCGGATGTAACCATACCATTAGAGCGTTGTTCCATTAGGTAGTTTCAGTAAACGTCAAAAAATCGTTTACTGAAGCCATCGTTCCATTATGTCGGGTCAGTAACCGACATTTTATTTGCGTGGCAAAATTTGATTGGTTCACGTCATAGATGATTACGATTCTAAAAATCTTCAAAGAATCTCTGACAGCGAATTGTGACCAGATATTTGTACCAGCGAAGGTAAAAAGTGACTTGTACGACATATTGAATAAAATATGTACGGATAGACGAAATTTCAGATTTGTAAAAGCGTACAAAAATGTCAAAATGGTTAGTGGATGATAATAGAAGCGTGAAACAATATCCTCCGTCAAAGATTTTCTTGCTGCTTCCGGTGGCCACGCATCCTCTTTGGCGGAAGGCACATGTCATATGCGATGTGTACCTACATGGTCGCGCGGTCGTCGTGGATATTTGTTCACTTTTCTGCGCGGCACGATGCTATTAGTTCAGGCGCTAAGAATTGACCTACTCTGGGTCACTTGTTGCGAACTGAAAGTGTCAGACGATGGCGTATCCGATTATGCATCCGACAATCCACGTTTACGCCAATAAACGTGGAGAATCGAATCCCTAATTCAGGCTTGTTTTTTTGACATTTTATTTTTTTTGGTACGACATTGTACGAAAGAGTACGGCTTTCAGTAAACAACGACATTTTTTCCCTAATGGAACCTTACCTTTAGGGTGAAGTTCCATCATACGTTTCTGTAATCGTACGGCCAACTCTACATATGAGTCAATGTTCCATCACGTTGACTCTATAAACCACGTGTTCTAATTTACTAGCGCCACACAAGTTATGATCCAAAAGTGAATATCTTTCACATTTTGAGCACCGACAAACTTAACTTCAAATCTTCTTTTGCGTACCATGTACCTGCGTACGAAATCATCATACGGCAAAACTTTTATACTTTTTGCATACGCCAATCTGTACGCAAGCTTATTTTTTAGGGTTTATGTTTTCGAACATAACGAAAGTCATTTGAGAGAAATAGTGTGACGAACAAAACTTACCGAAAAATAGTGTGACGTAAGAATGTTACGAAATTTCGTTTTTATTTTTGGTTGTATTTTGGAAAGCGTGTGTCTTGTGCAAATCTTAAGTTTTTTCGTTGATTTTCCAATCTCACACGTAGCTTAATCGTCCAGCGTGTCACGATTTTTTTGTTCTTTATATGCCAACCAACCTCCTCGAGGTGGGTTGACAATTACAAAGAGAAATGAAGCGAACTCCTCGCAAATGAACACCCAACGGCCAGTATTACCTCCAAGACCTTTGGAGAAAATATTGAAATCATTATTGCAAAAATTACAATGGTAAAACCACCTGAGTACAAAAGGGGTAAAACTGAAAAAAAAACTTTTGGAGACTACGACGGTCACAAAAAAATAAGCTACGCCCAAAAACTAAAATGAAACACAACAATACTAACAAGAGCTAAGAACCAACACAAAACAATACCAGAGTTAGACGGCCTACAAAAGGAAAAAACCTACACTAGCCTACCTATAAAAAGCTAAGGTCCACAACCACGAAGATCGTGGATGTGAACCGGGACCCTTGGTGGAAGGTCGGGAAGACCCCGCCTCTCATCAGCTAGTATGCTACAACGAAGGAGAGACGCCCCTTGCGGCCGCTTAAGTGCAATTGAGACACGTTGACGATATAACGAAACCAAAAGACAAGGTGGAGGACTCCCCAAACCTCGAGATTTAAACGTTAGTCACGCACACAGACGAAGAAAGTCATCGAAAGACTTGTCCAAAGATCAAAAAATCCCCACTGCAAAAGGAACAAACTGGTCTAACGGGTTGTGGTGAGCGTAGTCTCTTTCTTTTGAAGCCGCTCCGTCCCGAGCCGGCACACTTTTATGCGAAGCCGCGAGAGATCAAATTTGTGACCCAGTCGGATCCGTGAGGACCATATCGCCAAGCGTCCTCCCAGTACCATGAATAAAAACTAAGTGAACCCGAGGGCTCATACCACCCTTGTATTGGGGCCGAGGTGGAAGAATTTGAGAAACCTCACGTTTGATAGTGTAGCCCGCCTCGGCGCCAATGGCAACAATGGCATCTCACACTAAATCATGTGTAACAGTCCGTTCCCCCCCATGCGAGCAACCAAGCAAATGGATTCCTTCAGCATAAATGGTTTGGTTGCAAACGCACCGAGGCCCCCCTAAAAGCGGAGGGTGAGGCAAACCCTACCGCAAGCGTAGAGCAAAAGTGAGTTGGTCTAGTGATAGACGAAGTTTCGAAAAGGTTGGAGTCGCTTGTAGCCACGCACTAGCTCCAAGCCCCGGACACGAACGTAAATGAGCACGCGCTTGAGCAGAAGGTAGCGCCTCCAAGAGGTTTGCAAAATTAGCAGTGACCACTTGCTCAAATATGCGTTGTTGAAGTTAGAAGTTAGTGTCGGCCATGAGGGATTGAAAAGGTGGAACTTGGTTTTGAGCGTCTGGAGGTATTAGCGCACGAGCTGAAAAGAGAGCTTGTTGAAATGGAAATAGCCCGTCTTCCACTTTAGAGACAACTTGCGCCAGAAT
>JBBHKE010002899.1:31870-47271 GCA_037447655.1 Zygnema cylindricum
ACCGTACATAAATGTACCTTTTTTAAGTTAAAAAGTACAATAAATTAGTTTTAGTAACCGCGGACGCATGAGAATGTGCGTTCTAAAAAGGGAAAAAAACCATGTCGTAAAAAATCTCGTTCACACACATTCGTCTGACAGCCGCGTTTCGACCGTGTGAACGCCAACGGGGTTGGTCCGTAGGTTTTTGTAATTTTTTTGGCAGTGTGGTATTTTTTTTTTTTTTATCGTCCCATACTGCCTGGTTGGTCAATTTGAGGCTTTATTTAGTGTGGCCCTCAAAATTGAAGACGCTAATATGACAGATTGTCCTTTCGTAAGTTGTGTTATGGGATTTTCATGTGATCTTTTTAAAATCGCCTACTTTGATCAGTGACCGTCCGATCGTCCAAATCTGACGGTTTAAATAAAAAGTCCTTCAAAACTCACAAAAATATTTGTTTTTGTCCGATTTTTTTTCAAAATTTAGACATGTCGTTTAATTCTCTATCGATCGATGTGCAACTCAACCCTGTCCCTATTTTATTTCATTTTGCGGCCAATACAACATGGGTCTTAAGGGCATATTGTATGTTTTGCGTACAATAGGCATATTGTATGGGCGTACGGTCACCTACTTTTGAACTTTGCTTAGTATGAATGATAGAACAAAGTCAACAAAGTCGTACTGTATAAAGTCAATCTCATATCGTACGCACTTTATGTCGTACGGTACGAAATATGTACTTTAGTCTGTGAAATTCTATAGTCTGTGAATATTACAGTAATTTACGAAGTAAAGGGCGCTATTTTCGCCTTTTTGTATTTGCTATTTAGGGTATGGTTACATCAGACGAAAAGTGAGGTTAAATACATAATTTTGTACTTGTCCGTACCATGACGTACTATATTTTCGTGAGTTTCTTGAAAACAACATTACAGACAATAAGGTTACGATTCTCCAAGTATCCGGGAGAAGACGTCGACCGTCCGATTATATTTTAGTTTTCATCTGCGAAGCAATCGCTCCATCCGCCTCTGAATTGGCAACACAGAACCAGTCAATTCACTACACCTGGACGAAAGACACGTGCGTCCATGAAAAATGAAAATTTTCACACGCCCCCAAAGTCACGTGCTTTCGGACAAGGTGACCGTAAAATCTTTGCCGAAAAGAAATACGGTTTTTTTCTGAAAGTCAACAGAGTGAAGGAGATCTTTGAGGTACATTGACGTGGTACACTTGAGAAGTACACGTGCATAGTACGTAAGTACGGAATCCCATACGAAAATGGTCGGTTTTCAAATTTTTGAACGATTTTTGAGATTTGATCGTCAACGTCCAAGGAAAGCACTAAAATCAAAACACGTATGTAAAAACTTGTTTACAAACGTTACGCGATGTAACCGAGGCCTCTCTAATTTTGCAATTTTGTTGTCCGTACTATTACAAAGACCACTTGATGTAACCATACCCCAAATAAGTAATTATATGAAAGGAATTGCTAATCGCAAAGACGATTTTTACTGCGCGCAGATAGTTGTCAGAAATTGTACATTTGAAGTACAGTTTCGTACAGGCTACGTACCTTCAAGTTCAGATTTGACGGTCAATCCGTCGAACTACTTTGACTGGCAAAATATTGTACTGGTAGTTAAAAAAGTGTCGCACTTGCGAAAGTCAACCGTCATAAATAAATAAACAATTCACACGGTCGCCCCAGGTTTACTATAACAAAACTGCGGCAGCCACATAAATAAAATGGTTGTGCGCAGGTAGTTTATCACTTCACATCTGTGAGCGCACACAGTGACATTTGACTTAGGGTAGAATTCCATTAGACGAAAAGTGTGGTTCGTTACTGGACGCCGTACAAGTTCGTACAGATTCGTACCACGCTGTACCTTTTTTTTGGTCAGAAGCTCCAATGATGTAGGCGTAATTCCTGGCCGTTGGATATTCCACTTTTTCAGATCCGCCAAGCAATCACGCACATCATCCAGTGTGACGATACTCTCATCGCGAGGAGAACTGTACGATATTAGACGTGCACCATAGGTACACATGAAAAAGCAAAAAATATCCGCTTTGAACAAGCGACCACAGGACTACACGTTGTATAGGCCATGTGCCTACGTCGTACGGTCCATGTGCCGTCTGCCACGCTAGATGCAGGTGAGCCAAAAATATTTTGGCACGCTCCATCTGACATCCACCGACATTCAAAGTTTGCCGCGACCTTCAAAGTTTGCCGCGTCTTTTTGTCATTCTGTTTCGAAATTTTGATTTTCGCTTTCAAATTGAAAAATTTGGCTGCAAACTTTATATGAATCATTAACTACTTCCGGTCGTACAGATAGTTCGTTCCAACTTTCTGTTTGAAGATTTTCTTTAAGATTTTCAAATCTGGACTCTAACCTACGTGGCGCCAATCATAATTGAGGAAGGTTTGTTACTGGCCCCACAAAATGGAATAGTCTTCCAGTAAATGTTGCTAGTAGAATTTTCCGTATATTTCCTAGGACCGCCTAATGGAATTTTACCATTAGCCGCAAAAATGATATCTACTCGCGAACCGTTACATTGAACTTGGACACAAATTAAAGGACGACGTACAACATGTTTAAACTCGCACGAAACGGAATAAACTTCGTACAAAAAAAAAAAAACGTATCTGCGTATAAATATTGATGAAACTAAAATGACGCGTCTAAGGGTATGGTTACATTAGGAGGTCTCTGTAATAGTACGGACAACAAAATTTATGTATTAAAAAGGCCTCGGTTACATCGCGTATCGTCTGTAAATACGTTTTTATATACGTGTTCTGATTTGAGTGGCTCCACATAAATCAACGATCTAATCTCTATAATCGTCAAAAATTTGGAAACCGACCATTTGCGTATGGAAATCCGTACTTGCGTATTTCGTACGTGTACTTCGCGAGTGTACCGCGCCAATTTACCTTAGAGATCTCCTTCACTCTGTTGACTTTCAAGAAAAAACCGTATTTCTTTTCGGCAGGGATTTTACGGTCACCTTGTCCGAAGGCACGTGACTTTGGGGGCGTGTGAAAATTTTCATTTTTCATCGACGCACGTGTCTATCGTCCAGGTGTAGCTAATTGACTGGTTTTGTATTGGTGAACTCACCTCCGCGAGGTAGGTTCACTAATACAAAGGCGTATGGAGCGATTGCTTCGCAAATGAAGACCAAAATGTAATCGGACGGTCGAAGTCGTCTCCTAGATACTTGGAGAATCGTAATCTTATTTTTTGTAATGTTGTTTTCAAGAAACTCACGAAAATATAGTACGGCATGGTACGGGCAAGTACAAAATTTTGTATTAAACCTCACTTTTTATCTGATGTAACCATACCCTAAGTCAAATGTCAGTGTGTGCGTGAAGTGATAAACTACACCGCGAATCGTTATTAGTGTCAAAGTTTAAATAGTGTTGAAGAATATTTACCGTAATTGATGCTAATTAAGAATTTGATTTAAAAAAAAAAAAAGGTGTATTCTAAGGAAAAAACCTACACTAGCCTACCTATAAAAAAGTTAAGGTCCACAGCCACGGAGATCGTGGATGTGAACCGGGTCCCTTGGTGGAAGGTTGGGAAGACCCCGCCTGTCATCAGCTAGTGTGCTACGACAAAGGAGAGCCGCCCCTTACGCCCGCTGAAGTGCAATTGAGACACGTTGACGATAGAACGAAACCAAAAGACAAGGTGGAGGACACCCCAAACCTCGAGATTTAAACGTTTGTTGCGCACACAGACGAAGAAAGTCATCGAAAGACTTGTCCAAAGATCAAAAAATCCCCACTGCAAAAGGAACAAACTGGTCTAACGGGTTGTGGTGAGCGTAGTCTCTTTCTTTTGAAGCCGCTCCGTCCCGAGCCGGCACACTTTTATGCGAAGCCGCGAGAGATCAAATTTGTGACCCAGTCGGATCCGTGAGGACCATATCGCCAAGCGTCCTCCCAGTACCATGAATAAAAACTAAGTGAACCCGAGGGCTCATACCACCCTTGTATTGGGGCCGAGGTGGAAGAATTTGAGAAACCTCACGTTTGATAGTGTAGCCCGCCTCGGCGCCAATGGCAACAATGGCATCTCACACTAAATCATGTGTAACAGTCCGTTCCCCCCCATGCGAGCAACCAAGCAAATGGATTCCTTCAGCATAAATGGTTTGGTTGCAAACGCACCGAGGCCCCCCTAAAAGCGGAGGGTGAGGCAAACCCTACCGCAAGCGTAGAGCAAAAGTGAGTTGGTCTAGTGATAGACGAAGTTTCGAAAAGGTTGGAGTCGCTTGTAGCCACGCACTAGCTCCAAGCCCCGGACACGAACGTAAATGAGCACGCGCTTGAGCAGAAGGTAGCGCCTCCAAGAGGTTTGCAAAATTAGCAGTGACCACTTGCTCAAATATGCGTTGTTGAAGTTAGAAGTTAGTGTCGGCCATGAGGGATTGAAAAGGTGGAACTTGGTTTTGAGCGTCTGGAGGTATTAGCGCACGAGCTGAAAAGAGAGCTTGTTGAAATGGAAATAGCCCGTCTTCCACTTTAGAGACAACTTGCGCCAGAATGGGGACATCATCCACAATGAAACGAGAAGTGATGGCAGGAACCACCAAGGCCCAACTACCCAGATATCCTGCTGGCGCAACTTTGGCCACGGAAATCAAACCTAACTCGCCGTTGAAAATTGGGAGGCTGGCGTGTTGACGAGCAAGTGCCCCCCCCGGATGATCAAAAATACCATGACCAACGAGGTGGTGAAGTACACCCAAAAGATTGTCATCAAAATCTTTAAGGGAAGACAAAAATGAAGTTGTGGGTGGTATAGTCCGTGCAAGATAAAGAGGGCGCTAAGCAAAAAAACGGATTAAGATCGAAAAAGCCACCTGTGTGTCCGGCAGCTTAAGGAGGTCGTCGCTATGAGAAAGGTCTTTTAACAACGTATCTTGAATTACTTGGTTGGTGAAAGGAGCACCAATAGGGCAACCTAAGGCCTTTATACCCTCATCTTGGGATGCAAGACGAAAACCATTGGGTAGCGGGCAATCCGACGACAAACCTCGTGGGCACCAAGCCACACACTTAGATGGTTTGACTGAGAGCTCGATTCGATGAAGTTGGTCCGCAAAATGAGAGAAAGCAAAAAAAAACTTGATCGCGCAGACCCACAATATGCGTGTTATCCGCAATTGAAGGGAATAAACAACATGGGAAGGCTGTAGCTGATGCTCGTTATGCTTGAAGATGGGCCAAAGAAAAATATGGCAAGATCTCTGTAATGTTGTTTTTCGAATAAAAACAAAATAGGCGGTAAAAATTGGTACGGAGAGTCATGGATTTCTGTAAACTACGCTACACCGCGAATCGTAATTACAGTTATGAACCGCATTGAGCGGGGTACCTCAAATAACGTGCAAAAACATTTAGCGTACTTTATTCTATTTGAGAATTTGCCCCAAAAAAAGGGGTACCCCAATTAGCGTCATGTACGCTAATAGCGATTCGCGGTGTACCTGCGCGCAGCCATTATATTTATATGTGGCTGCCGCAGTTTTGTTACAGTAAATCTGTGCCGGCCGTGTTAATTGTTTTTTTTTTTGACGGTCGACGTTCGCAAGCGCGACACTTTTTTAACCGCCGTTACAGTATTCCGCCAGTCAAAGTTGTTCGACGGATTGACCGTCAAATCTTACCTCGAAGGTACGTAGATTGTACGAAACTGTACTTCAAATGTACAGTTTCTGACAACTACCTGCGCGCAGCAAAAATCGTCTCTGCGATTAGCAATTCCCTTAGTTTATAACCGACTACGTATACTTATATCGTACTTTTGTTCTACTGTTGAACTGTGAAAAAGTACAGAATATTATAGTAATTTACGAAGTAAAGGGCGCTATTTTCGCCTTTTTTGTATTTGCTATTTACTGTTTAGCCTATTTTAGTGTTTTAGCTCCTTTGTCCATTATGTACGTGATCGTATACGTTTATGTCTGATACGGACGCAGAAAGTACGAGGTGTAAATCTCAAAACCGAACAATAGAAGTTGTCGGTGTTGGTACTCAGCTTTAAGGGTCTATGTCGCAAAAAGACAAAACGTCAAGATAAGCGCTTTTTGTTGGTATGGACGGTGGGCGGTGTTACACAATCCAGCCGCTAAACCCTGGTATACATGACAGCTTAATATGGAATGCCACGTGTAAATTGTACGCATAGAATTCAGTAAGGGCATGCCACGTCTTGCATAATATTGCTATACACTGACAAAAAGTTCATCTTCTCTTGACTTTTTGTCTTTTTACGCGCCACACCATAAAGCAGCGTACGTACGCCGACAGTTTTCCATTGTTCGATTTAAAAAAATTAAACTTGTACTTAAACGTACGGATCACAGAACCAGAAAGAAGCATTTCTATGGTTAGGTACATTGGGATACAAATGGGCGAAATTAGCAAAAAAAAAAGGCGAAAATTGCTCCCACCGCCAAATATTGCAATACATAACAATGCATCAAAATAAAATATATTAATTTACATTGCAGTACAATTTGTGTACTGTATTGTTCTACAATTAGATTATTGTACTGTATTCTAAAAACAATACGATTTTTCCGTAAGATGTGCAACTCTGCATTTTATTTCTCGTCGAAACCCTAAAAAATAGTACGAAATCACAAACAAAGTCCAAACATCCCGTTTTAGTACAGTGCGGTACTGTAGTTATGGACTTCCGGCGATCGCGTCCGTATGTATGATGACTTGATCAGGATCTTTGCGTGTACAATTCGGTTTCCATTCCAAAGTTATTAGTACGAAGTTGGCAGTACTTCTAAATACGTTCACACTTGTGATAATTTTTGGCTTCTTGCTGACTATGAAAGTTGTCCTCACATTTGAATTGACGAGAAATATAAAATGAATACCTCTCTAACGTCAGTCATGGTTCTTTCGTAATTATCCAGTTGGGGTCGAGTATACTGAGTTCATATTCGAACACGGGTATAGCAAAGCAAGCCCTTTGTTGCCATTTCCTCGGCTTCACACGCTACTGACGATCGGAGTTAGAAGGAGTACACCGGAAATGTCGGTCCCATCTTTTTCAAAACAATCCTCACTGCCTCCGAGTACGAATTCCACAATTTGCTGAGTACGGATTCTGCAATTTGAGGAATTCACAGCAGCGCCACGCTGTCCATGGCTGCCTTCCTCTCGGTAGCCATGGCCTCCAGGGCGTCTCAACTTCTGAACCCTAAATGAACAAAACCTGTTTTCAACGTCCTTTCAAACCTAAACTTGTGCTGCCAGTTTTGTTAAGCATTGTTTAAGCAATAAGGATTCCGCTCTTAACCCTAATTTGCTGTTTTCCTCTAAACTGGTGATGGAAAGGAGCAGTATCTCTGAATCAGTAGGATTAGGTCTGGAATCGGCGCCAGTTTTTTATCCTTCGGAGGCGGAATTTTTGCAGCCTTTAAAATACATAGGATCAATTCGTGAGGTTGCTGAGAAGTATGGCATGTGTAGGATTGTGCCTCCCTCGAGCTGGAGTCCCCCTTTTGCACTCGACAAGGAGAGCTTTTTATTCAAAACAAAGGTACAAGCTATTCATCAATTGCAGGAGAGGCCGGCCGGTTGCGACCCGGACACCTTCAATTTAGAATATCGCCGATTCTGTGAGAGTCAAGGACTGCCTCTTTTACGATGGCCTCTCTTTGAGGGAGAAACCTTAGACTTATGTAAATTGTTCAATGCTGTGAAGAGAAGGGGAGGATTTCAGAAGGTGAGTGATGACAGTAGGTGGGGAGAGGTTCTGAGAATGGTGGCTCCTGAGATGGTCGAAAGTCGCGATAGTCTGTCGCGTCTTTGCAAGCTGTACGGAAATTATTTGTCTCTTTATGAGCAGTACCACGCCAATCCTGGAGCGCCGCTTGTTGTCACCGAAGGTGCCAAAACTCGCATGGCGGTCGATCAAACCGCTTTGGAGAAGGAGTCTGTACGGAAGTTGGAAACTTTGACATTGGAAGAGAACTTCAAGGATTTGAAGAAGGAACTTGGCGATGTTAAATCAGAAATACCGCCAAATGGAACCAAGTCAGGGAAACACTCTCGCAGTGGAGCCACTTGTCTGACAGGGAAAGGAGAGGAGGAGGAGATAGTAGTAGTGGAAGGTCCTCAGGCAAAGAAGATAAAGGTGGAAGAAGCCGTAGTTGTAAGGGAAGATGTTGAGCAAATGAGGCGAAGCGATCAAATCTGCGAACAGTGTCACGGCGCTGGCCATGAGGATGCAATGCTTCTATGTGACAGGTGTGACAGGGGCTGGCATCTTTATTGTCTCTCTCCCCCTTTGAGCTCGGTTCCGGACGGAAATTGGTATTGTCTCGACTGTGTCAACAGCAAGCGCGAATGTTTTGGGTTCTGCAGTGGGGAGGAATATACTTTAGGATCATTTCGAAGAATGGCAGATAAGTTTAAGAAAAAGTGGTTTGGATCCGAAGCTAGAATCAAGGGACTTACAGCTGCACAAATGGAGGCTGAGTTTTGGAGAATTGTGGAGAGATCGACCCAGCCCGTTGATGTTTTGTATGGCTCAGATCTCGACACGTGGCAGTATGGCAGCGGCTTTCCTCGTACTTCCGATCCATGTCCTCCAGGGAGAAACCGTGAACAATGGAACAAATATGCTCAATCCCCTTGGAACCTGAATAATATGCCGAAGATGGATGGCTCCGTTTTGCGACATGTTGATGACAACATTCCGGGTGTGATTGTTCCCTGGCTTTATGTTGGAATGACATTTTCTTCTTTCTGTTGGCATTACGAAGACCACTGTTTTTATTCCATCAACTACCTCCATTGGTGAGTGGATCAGTGTGTCTTTTTTTTGTCAAAGAGGCGTACAGTCTTTTGTTTGCCAAAAGGAGTTTTTGTTCATTGTCTATTCTTGCTCTTGGCCTGGAGGATGACATGTTTCATTGATTTCCACATGTATCCCTTTAGTTGTCCTTCCAATGGATAAGCTAGTTTTCTGAGATGTGATGATGGGAGGCGTGTTTACGATGAATCAATTTTTGTACACTACTGTGACAGTTTTGACTTTTGGGTTTTCCCAAAACTGATATCACTTGAAACTTCGGAGATTTTTGTACACTGTGAAAGGTGTTTTGTTTGTTTTCTGTCAGTTGCCGGTAGTTTTTCACTGGCGTTTTGTCATGTTGTGATACATGTCGAAGTCGGTACAAAGCGTTTTCTTTTGAGAGGGGAATATTTTTCTTGATTACTGTATCTGTTTGTTCATTCCTGAGCTATTATTTCTATTTTGTATGAATTCAAGTGAAGTACACAGTGTATCGTTATTAGTATTTATACCACTATATCGGTGCCCCTAATTTCTAGCTTTGAAACTAAAATAGTAGTATTATTTTTTTCTTAACGCTAATTCTTTAAATGGATCAGAATCATCCATGTCATTTGGAACTAAATTAGAATTGATAACACTAATATAAACCCACATAAATAATTTCTTTCCGCTAATAACGATTCATGGTGTATTAAAGAGTAGGGAGTTGAGAGTCTGCTGGAGAGGGAAAATTGCACTTCTTTGTTCTTCTTCATCTGCGGCATTGTCTATGGAGTCAATCGGTTGGATGTGAACTGTCAGCATACTCGATCTTTTTTGTTACTAGTAAATTATACTAAGATATTTAAAATTCGATACTGGATGGGCCATCAGCGCTCTAAAGTTCAATGAACCTTGGGATATTTGCTATTTAATTGCTTTTTGATTTCTTTCATATGTCATCAGGAAGAAGTGTTATAACAAGTAATTCAACGATTTAGAAATGAACCTGTTTTTGAGTGGGTTGTCGACATTTTTTGTAGGGGTGAGCCAAAGCACTGGTATGGTGTCCCAGGCTTTGCAGCTGAGGCTTTCGAGGGGGTAAGTTCTCCCAACATTCACCTGTAGCTTAAATTTGCTCTCTCTCTCTCTCTCTCTCCTCTCTCTCTCTCTCTCACTCAGGATATCTGAAATTTTGGTCATTTCATGATATATAGTGTGACCCAGACTAAGTATCTAACCCAAAGCCTTATACGATAATTCCTACCTGTCACGTGTTCATCTTTTTTTTTGCGGTTTTAAGCCGATTGTTGTTGGTCGATGTTGTTGGGGTCTTGTGGGAGCAATTCATCAATAGTATGGTTTATAGTAATACGATGTATGTAATATATGATTTATATAATATATGATGCATATAATAAATGATGTATGTAGTATGTGGTGTATGATGTATATAATATATGATGTTAATAATGCATGATGTATATTTTGTGACGGAGACAAAATGCGTGTGGAAATTTAATGCAGGTAATGAAGCAAGCTTTTCCAGACTTATTCGAAGCCCAACCAGACTTACTTTTTCAATTGGTGACAATGTTAAGCCCGACTGTTTTGAAGGAAAACGGAGTTCCCGTCTACAGCTGTTTACAGGTGTGGATGTTTGTTTTTTGTTAATGTGTGATTTGACAATCCATTAGTCGTAAATCAGATTTGCCTAACTTCTTAAACTGTTTTTTTTTTTGGGGGGGGTAGTGTTTTTGGACAATTTGCTTTTGATAAAATTAAAACGTCCAATTTTCCCTATTCTGGCTTCAGACTTTTTTTTTTTTGTTATTCACAATTCACCTGGCGTCAAGCTTTTTTTTGTATTGTCCTTTGTCCCTTTGTCTCTTTCTTCCTCTCTCTCTCTTTCTCTCTCTCGCTTTTCTTCAGTGCCCATCTCTCTCGCTCTCTCCTTCCCCTTGTTTTTTTTGTGTGTATTTTTTCGAAAATTTGAATGGGAGGATGTTTTGGACACATGCAGGAAGCTGGGCAATTTGTGATTACTTTTCCTCGCTCTTATCATGGAGGTTTCAATCACGGTAAGTTATTAGAAATGGTTCTCCTCACTCTCTCTCTCCCCCTCTCTCCTCCTCTCTCCTCCCCCTTTCCCTCTCCCTCTCCCTCTCCCTCTCCCTCTCCCTCTCCCTCTCCCTCTCCCTCTCCCTCTCCCTCTCTCTCTCCCTCTCCCCCTCCCTCTCCCTCTCTCTCTCGTTCTCTCCGACTTTTTCTCTCCCGTACTTCGTTTTGATATTTTTAAAGCCGAATAGGAACTGGTTGGTGTTCACTCTTTTTTTTTATTGAAATTTCAGCGTCGATTCATATGCAGTTTTAGTTTTATTTTTTTTTATTTTGAACTAAACCCAATTCTATTTTGAATGTGGATTGAAATATTTAAAACCGGTTATGACTTACTTCCAATTTGTTCGAATTCAAATTAAAATAAGAATACAGATAAAAGAATAAATTGAAATTTGAAATTTGAAATTCAGATTCAAACTTAAATACAAATTCAAATTTAGAACTGCTTTTTCTCATTCGTATTCAAATTCAAATTTAAATTTTAAATTCAGAGTTGTATTTAAGTACGAATTCAAAATAAGAACCGATTCGTTTCAGATTCAAAACTCCTGAACAGCTAAGAGATGTACCAAGTATCGAGGGTCTGTTCAGCTATGCATTTTCTATATCCGTTCAGTTTCAGTTTTAAGGGGAGGGTGATTGAAACAGGCTTTAATTGTGCCGAAGCTGTAAATTTCGCTCCACCTGATTGGCTTCCTTGGGGAGGTTGTGGAGTGGAGAGATATCGACTTTTTCGTCGAAGTGCAATCTTGTCGCATGAGGAGCTTCTATGTGTCGTGGCAAAGGTTTGTAAATGTTTACGGTTTTTTAGGGTTTTTTTTAGGATTTTTTAACCCTCTCCCAATCTTATTCTAAATATGTATAGTTCGCTGCGAACTATGATTAGAGAATACAAATTAATAGCGTGGGTTTATGGTATTTTTTCAGTTCTGATTCAGTTATGAGTGGCGTGTCTGATATTGAACCTGTTCACGAATTAGTGTTAAAAAACAAAAAACAATTAGTGTTTCTAACGCTATTTTACGGTCAGGGCCCATAAATGGCCGGCATTGAATAAGTGCTCTTAGCGGTTATTGCAACTCAAGGTGTGCCCTTCCTAGTCAATAACACTAATTTGCGCTTGAGTTTTTATATTATTTGCAGTCTTAATGATTATAATCAAAGGAATGGACAGCATGTCACCCAACACTTGATAATGTTGTCGATTGTCATATCGCATTAATTTTTAGAATTCTGTATATCTACAAGTAATAACTAGTGTAGGATATTTGAAATAGGAGGTCAGTCTTTGATTGTTACTTTGGTCGTTGTGGTGCTTGGATTTCGAGACCCATTAAGGATCTGCTTGCTATCCTTTTTTTTTTTTTTTGGGATTTCCGTTTAGAGGCTATGATGAGAGTTATACATGATTTTAGATATGTTTGATTCAGTTTTTTGCAGAGTCTCTTTCTCTCCCCCCCCCTCCTCTCTCTCTCTCTCTCTCTCCCTCTCTCTTTCTCTCTCTCTCTCTCTCCCTCCCTCCCTCCCTCCCTCCCTTCCCCCCCTCTCTCTGTCTCCTCTCTCTCTCTCTCTCCCTCTCTCTCTCCTCTCTCTCTCTCTCGTTTTCTCTCTCTCTCTGTGTATGTGCCCCAAATGAGATCTCCAACTCCCTTGTTAAATGCAGAATAGGGGGCAAGACAAAGAAACGCTTCAGTGGCTACAGAAGGAACTGAATCGGATCCTTGACATGGAGCGCCGCAATCGATATTTGCTGTGGATGGAGGGGACTGTGAGAAGTTGTCGCATGGCTCCAAGGGCAACTCCCGATCGTATAGGGGAAGATGAGGTGAGATTTTTTTGTTTTCTCTCACTTTAATGACTTGAATTTATTTTGAAAGTAGACATTTTTTTTCTGATTGTCTTTTAAGGTTTTACCATATTTTTCTACCTTCATTCAGCCGTTTAATGAAAGGGTGATTGTTTTTGCTGGTAGTCTATTAGCTAAATATATATGCATATATATGTATATATATGTATATATATATATATATGTATATATATGTATATATATAGAAGGATGTGATTTGGTCTGTCTCCTCATTGTTTATGCTGGGTTCGTTTTCATGAATTATGGCTGGGAAGGTGTTTCAGTTCTTTCTAACTTTTCAAATAAATATATTTTCTTTGTTCTTTATATGCTTACAGTTTTGTGGCATTTTTTGTCAGAGTTGCAGATTTTCATATAGGTGTTTACTCATTCACTTCATCCTCTTTCTTGTCTACAGGATCCAAAATGTATTATTTGCAAATATTATCTCCATTTATCTTCTGTCACATGTGTGTGTCGGCCTGGAGAAGCTGTTTGTGTGGAGGTGAGTTCAGTACAGTATATAAGTGTGGTTTACACCTTTTTGGCTTAGATTTTTTTTTGTTTTCTTAGGTTGGTAGATTTTGTGCAATTCATCAGTTGCGAGATTTTCGTACACTTTGGTACGGTTTATTTGGCCCACACTCTTTTTAACTAAGACTATTTCATGGCTTTTAAGACGAAAGAAATAGTTTGAAGTCAAAATCATAACTGTGAGATGTATTTACTTCTTTATTTATTTTATTTTATATATATATATATCTATATATTTTATATGCATGCTTGCACAGTAGATTGGTGGTTCCTGCTGCTTGAGAGGGCGTAAACTATTTTTTGGCAGATTTGTGAGTAAAGTTAGGATCCAAATAAAATAAGGTGAAAGGAATGGGAGAATCAGCTAATTTTTTTGTTCTTAAAAGCAGATCACCGTGGTTCAGCATGTAAATTAAAATCAACAGCTGAATCCAATCAAGTAGAGGACTTAAAGTTACGAACTGAATCAAACACATGAACAAATTCAACAGTTGAACAAAATAAAACAGATAACTACGATAAACAATCAAATCAAGATCTTTGCTGAAGCAAGCAATTCTCACCAACGAAACCTGGAACCTTATTGAAAGCAAGCTGTTCTGAAACCAATTCTTTTTTTTCTGGTTTTTTAAACTTTTTTACAGCACGCAAAGCAACTTTGTGAATGCTTACCGAGTCGTAAAACGCTTCATTATCGCCACTCACTTGCTGAGCTCGAGGATTTTTTGAGCTCGTCAGAGTATAAAGAAAAAAACGATGATATGACAGGGATCAATAATCATACATCGACTCCTCCCAGTGCCTCGAAACGTCAAAAGCTAGCAAGAGGGACGGCAAGAATTTTGTCGACAAATTATGCGGGAAATTTCTCATGCTCAAAGAACTCAAAGGAAGGCATGGTTGTATTGAGGAAGAAAATTAAGGGTCGCTGTGTCAGCCATGGAGAACAGGCACAGTTATGGGCATCCAGGGTTAAGGGAGTATTGAGAGCTCCTCCCACTCTCACTACGGTTGAGGAGCTTCTACAGGAGACAGAGGAGTTTTTGTGGGGAGGACATGAGGTTACAGCGGTACCCACTTCATTCTCAAGTCTTCATTTTCACATCATTTGTTTTTTGTTTTTGCCATTTTTTTAATTTTTTTAGCTAGTCTGTTTTATTGTTATCGCTATTTTATTGTGATTTGGTTTGATTTTATTGAATGTTTCTCTTTTTTGTACCGTGTTGTCTTCAGTTGTCCCTCTTGTGGTGTCACTCCCAGCGAGTCATTTCTCTCTTTATCTTTATTTTCCACCTAAAGCAGCCATTCTTGAAAGGGCTTCTCATATGTATCCAACTATTTTACCCCATTTATCAGTATTTATCTTGAGAATGAGATTTGATTCTTAACTAAAGTACTGGTTCTGTTTACGAATTTTTAAATTCCAGATATTTGTCATTTTACATGCGTATGATGATGCAGGTTAAGGCATCCTCTTATGTTCCATTTTGCTTTCATATCAAAAATTTCCAGTTTTTTTGTCATTTTACACGGGTCTGTTGCAGGTTAAGGAGTTATCTATGTTTCATTTCCGTTTCATTTTCAAATTTTGATCTCCCAGTTCTTTTGACATTTTATATGGGTCTGATGCAGGTTAGGGAAATAGCAGAAAAAATGCAGATAGCAAAACAATGGGCCGACCAAGTTTCGCTTTGTTGTCGAGGTGTTGTGAATTCACAAGGAGTACAGCCAAAAGATCCGAGAGGGAGAGGAGTGCCATTAGCAAAAGTGGAGGAACTTATTAACGTGGATCCTCCACCTTGTGTAGAACCTTACCATAAGGAGCTTAAGGTACGTCAATGAGCTAAAAGTAGTCAGGATTTGTTCTGTATGTGATGGCGGCTTCAGACCTCTATGCTATTTCTCTCTCTCTCTCTCTCTCTCCCCCGCCCTCTCTCACCCTCTCTTTCTCTCTCTCTCTCTCTCTACCTCTCTCTCTCCCCCTCTCTCTCTCTTCTTCTCTCCCTCTCTCTCTCTTTCTCTTCACTCTCTCCCTCTCTCTCTCTCTTTCTCGCTCTCTCTCTCCCCC
>JBBHKE010002899.1:47352-64852 GCA_037447655.1 Zygnema cylindricum
GTCGTCCCTCTCTCTCTCTCATCCACCCGCTTTCGCTCTCATTATCAATCACTTTCTTTCCTCCCTCTTCGTCTTAAACTTCTCATGGTTTGGTATCTGTTGGGTATACCAAAGAGCCTGTAGTGTGGAGTTATTTTTTTGTGGTCATTCATTTTTAACCCTGATTTGCTTTTAGGTTTTCCTCACCCTTGCGTATTCGCTGTTAAGCAGGTCTAATTAGCAAAGCTTGATGTGGATTTTGACAGGAAAGTAATGTCAAATTGTCGATATTATGCTCTGCCAGTTTTCTGTCAATTTTTTGTTTTTGAAAACCTTTTGGAAGTTTCTTTTTGTGTTGGTTATGTCATGACTGGTCAGTTGTCTGTACTTACCGTATTTTCTTTAGGACTGACTTAAATTTATTCGGATGTGTGGTATTAGGGACTCTATACGAAGGCGTTAGAGTTGCAACCTCGTATTGCGAAGGCTTTGACGACTAAACCCCCTGTTGAGGTGAGGCTTTTTGTTTCGATTTCCTTGAACGTCAAGATTTTGTCTTTTTAAAATGAGATTTTTTTAAAGGTAATAGATTTAATTATGTTGAAAGCTTACAGCGTAGTGCAGGGACTTCCGAGGTTGAAAGATTGATCTTTTTTCTTATGAGTTACATAATTTTGTTGAATGACAGAATTTTCTGAAGTTGATTTTTTTTTTTTTTGTTGGGAAGAAAATGCAGTTAAGAGTACTACAAGGGCTATACCAGGAAGCGTTAAGGGCTTCAGTGGAAATTCCTGAACTGAAACAACTCAAAGACGTATTTACAACAGCACAGGTGACTGACTCTTAAACTACTACTATTCTTACTCCTCCTACTTCTGCGTCTATGTCCTACTTCATTCTTCCTTCCTACTCTTTTCCTAATTCCTACTTCCTTCCTACTTCCTACTTCTTCCTACTTCCTAATTTCTTCTTCCTTCTTCCTTCCTATGTCTTCCTTCCTACTTCCTTCCTACTACCTACTTCCTTCTTCCTTCCTACTTCCACCTTCCCAATTCCTACTTTTTTCGTACTTCCTATTTCCTTTTTCCTACCTACTTTATTCTTCCTACTTCCGACTTCCTTCCTATATCCTACTTCCGTACTACTTCCTACTTCCTTCCTATATCCTACATCCGTACTACTGCTTACTTCCTACTTCCTTCATGCTTCCTTCGTACTCCTACTTCCTTCTTCCTTTTACCTTCCTACTTCCTTCCCAAATCCTATTTCCTATTTCCTTCCTACTTCCTACTTCTTCCTTCTTCCTTCTCACTTCCTCCTTCCTACTTCCTGCTTCCTCCTTCTTCCTTCCTACTTCATCCTTCCTACTTCCTACTTCTTTCCTACTTCCCACTTCCTTCCTGCTTTCTTCCCACTTTCCTCCTTAATATCCTACTTCCTTCGTACTTCCTTTGTATTTCCTTCCTACGTTTTAATTTGGTTAAGTATTTCAGAAATAGCCTGGAAATAGAGATATTTGAGAAGCTGAAGCTACAGATGTTAAGACTCTTAAACGTAGTGTTGAAAAGTTTATGCTTTCATATGAAAAGGCAGTGAGAGGGAATGCAGAGGGAAAGAGACGAAAACAGTTGACAAAGAGAGAGGGAGGGAGAGCTGAGAGAGAGGGAGGGAGGGGGAGGGGGAGGGGGAGGGGAAGAAGGTTGAGGGAGGCAGAGGCTCACTTTATTTTACAGTTTTAATTTCTCTACAGTTATAGTTAGAGATACTGAGCTTTTTAACATTGCGTAAAGGATAGCTACGGACTTTTTTTTCCCGAAGTGATGTGCATTTACGGAGGTTCTACACGTTTACTGTTTTCGCACTTAAGTTCCTTTTGTCTTTATGTGTGCTCACAGGTTTGGGTCGATTCGGTTCGTAAAGTGTTGCCCACAAGTAAGGCATTTCGTAAACGGCCTCAGAATGAGCTTCCCACTCTACCGTTTTTATTTTCTTTACGCCTTCAGGTTTGCAAAACAAAACAGAGTTCTCATATTCGCTGGGTCATTTCATGACTGCAAAATGCGGAATAGTTACTATAGTTACTTATGATTGTTTTTTAAAGACCGTTTATTTGTTGCCTGTGACTAGAGTATATCAATTGTATAAAGAATGGAGCTTTGTGAAACAAGCGAAGAAAGGAACAACTGTGTTGAAAGTGAAAAGACAACAAGAATATATGATTGATAAGGATTTAGCTTTTGGAAGAGAAATGTGTTTATTGATGGTGGTTTTTTTTTCAGGGAGGGAATATACCGGTACGGCTTGGAGAACACACAGTATTAGAATTGGCAATTTCCAAAATAGAGGAGTGGCTGGTAAAGGCGAGGCGATTACTTTCCTCCCGACCACCTGTCCAGGTAAATGGAAGATGGTGTTAATCTAACAAGTTGTGGAGCGTTGATTGTGCAATGATTGTGCTTGAGCTCCCACTCCCCCTTTTTTCCGCAGTTTAACACACACGGATGTGATCGCCCCTCTCTCTCTCTCTCTCTCTCTCTCTCTCTCTCTCTCTCTCTCTCTCTCTCTCTCTCTCTCTCTCTCTCTCTCTCCCTCTCTCCCTCCCTCCCTCCCTCCCTCCCTCCCTCCCTCCCTCCCCCTCTCTCTCTCTCCCCCCTCTCTCTCTCCCTCTCTCTGTCAACTGTTTTCGTTTTTTTTCCTTCTCTACCTCCTCTTTCCTACAGTTTGAATTTCTCGTATGTTGTGTGCCTCTCTTCCTCCCTCTTTCGTCAATCATTTTCATCTATTTTTCTTTCTTTTTCTCCCTCTTTCTCTCCCCCGCTCTCTCCCCTCCTCCCTTCTCCCCTTTGCCTGCTCGCATGTGTTGGCCCCTCTATGTTCCTTCCTCCCGGAGGAGGGATGAGCGAGAGAGAGAGAAGTAAACGAGATGGAAATGATTGACAAAAAGGACGGATAGGGTGGAGAGCTGCAGAAAATAAGGGAGAGGGAAACGAGGGGACGGGGAATTTAGTGGTGTAAAAGATGAAAATGATTGACAAAATTGAGGGAAGGAGGGAGAGGGGGGGTCGAGGAGGAGAGAGAAAGGGCATCACATATTTGTGCATCAATTGCTGAATATGAGGAGATGTAGGAGGGAGGGATGAATGGGGCAGGGAGGTAGGGGGGATGGGGGAAGGGAAGGAAATCAAGATGAAAATGACTGACAAAATGGAGGGAGGGAGGGAGGAAGGGTTAAAGGCCATCACCTATGATTGTAACTGAACATGCATGTTTTTGGAAAAAAACTTCCGTTGAAGATTGTAGTCCATTGTTGTTTTTTAAACAGAGAAGGAAACCAATTCAGGCTTTGACATTTGCCGACTAAAGATTCTATTGTAAAATTATAATTTTTTTCAGAAAATTTAGAATTTATGACCAGCAAATGGAAAAAATAATGAGATCGCTTTCTTTTGGTATTTGACTCTTCCTGCAGAAAAAAGTCTCATTGCTGAAAAATAAAAAAAATGATAAAAGAAATAAAAAACGATAAAAGAAATAAATCCAGAAGTCAGTTTCATTGCATTAAAGGAAATAGTATACAAAAAGTGACATCTGGTCCCTGGCTCTGATGTTGTGGTGCCAGGAAGTCATAACTGTTTTAGAAGAAGCAGATAATGTCCCTGCGCGATTGGAGGAGACTGTATTGTTGAAAAAAAGTTTAGAAAAAGCACAATTGTGGGCAGAAAGAGCGAGAACTGCATTATTTCCTCCGCGAACCAGTATCCATGGGCAACCAGCATGGAATGCTGCGAGTATTACAGCGCTACAGGAACTCATTCAGGATGGTGCTCAGCTTGAATTAGAAGGTAAGGACCTTTCTTTTTCCCTCGATTATAAAAAGTTTGAAGGGAAGGAGTGACCTCAGCTTGAACTAGAAGGGAAGGGTTTCATTTTGCACGCAAGTTTTAGAAAATGAAGTGGAAGGTCGAAATAGAAGGTAAGGTTTTCATTTCCACTCATTTTTAAAAAATTATATTGGAAGGGGTAGCTTCAGATTGAATTAGAAGGTAAGGACTTCATGTTTCGTCCTCTTTCTAAGATTATAGGAAAAAGAGAGGGATTTGACCTTCACCTGCTTTCAAAGACATCCGAGAAAATGGGGGTCCATGACCGGTTGACCTTTTGTGTGACGTTTATAATATTCCCCCTTTCTTTTTTTAAACAGAAGGCCTCCTTATGTTTTCCCATTTGTTTAATTGGAAGGTTGTTTCCCTCTTGGGTTTGTCCTTTTGTGTGACTAAAATTTCAGGAGCTTTTAAGTTCCTTTCACAAATTCGTGCACTGTTTTTCCCTCAGAATTTGATAAATTGACATGGAGGTAATAAACAGTAGAGGAAAATGAGCATATACACTGTCCATTCACGTTTATCATTGTTCAAGGCAATGTATAACTTTTGCATACGGTGTAGAAATAAATACAAAAAATAAACAATGTCGTTTATATTCTGTCTCTGAAATGCTTATATGGATTTTTTTTTTCTTTTTTTTTTTCTTTCCCGATTGGGATGTGTAATTATAATTTTGGCAATGCGATAGTTGGCGATACAAGTGAAAGAAATCAAAAAAATCACGCAGTTTAGATCCTTTCCTGGAAATGCTTATAAGGTTGTAACTTTTTTGGTTTTGTGTGGGAATTTCAGTTTTGGAAATGCGATGGTTGGAGTTACAAGTAAAGAAACTGACATGGCTTCAAGTTGCAGCTCAGGTATGACTTCTGTTTCTCGGCTTTCTTATTCTTTTTTTCACTTCATAATTGCTGAAGCCTAATTGGCATTTTGGATAGTATTGGAAACCCTCCTACCATTGCTTCTCCTTTAAAACAAACTTATAGAGAGGGGCGTGCCCGTCCCGCCTTCTATCCTCTCTCCATCCCTCCCTCCCTCCCTCTCTGTTTGAGAGACCTGTGTGGCGTTTGGAATTCCACACTGTGTGACGTTTGAAAATCAACACTTCAGTTGTTACTTCTATTTACATTTGTATTGTTATTACAGTTAAGAGTCCATTTAAATGGCGCTTGAAGTCTTTTATCTTATTGTGTTGTATTGGATATTTTATTGCACTGCTACACTTGATAGGTGCCAGTCTCAAATTTGAATTGTTTGTACCAGTGGAAATATTGGCAATTTTTGCAATAAAATTAACTTTGATGGATAATGAACTTGTCATCTCTATTAACGATTCTCATGTATTTTGCTGCATGTAGTGCAGTGGCATAGATTACCTGAAAGGCTCTTTCTATAAATATATTTGATTTGTAACCGATTTTGCAATGGAAAGAGTCATTCTGTTGAAAATTTGATTTTTGGACAGTGTTGGGTTGGTTCTTCAGGCACTGGAACAGAAAACTGATGTTGATAGGCTCAACGAGCTAGTCGCTGAAGCTGCAAGGTGAGTTTTGGTCCTAAGGAAAAAGCTGTTTTTATTTTGTTGCTCGACATGGTGCACGGTTTGTGGAAAAGTGGTCAAACGTGAAAAAGTGGTCAAACTCGTAAAAGTCCTCGAAAGTCCCAGACAATGTATGGGTTTACATGTGTATCAGCTTGACAAGTTGTAAGACACGGTCGATTGGTCCACTCTTTGTAGAACAATGCTTAACAGCCCTGGTGTGAGTTTCCTTAAAGGCTCACTACGCCGTTAAAGTTTGCTTATGTTTTGTGAGTGATCTTACAGAGATGGTTTTACAAGTGATTGTGTGGAAATTACGTATGAAACTGTATAAAAGTGTGTAACTGCTTATGGAAAAAAGCTAGACTCTAAATCCGATATTGGAAGAGCTTATTTATTGTCTCCAGGGGTATGACTAGCAGATCTAATTGTTGGAGAACTGTCCACTTTGGACTCCGCACGTGTGTATCGCGCTGTAAGCTGGTTCGCCAGTGCGCCGCTAATCGCCGTATAAATTCGGTATTAGACGCTCGCGTGCACATCGGCCGGGTAGCTCAGTTGGTAGAGCTAGTGTACGGTTTGCACAGGTCCCGGGTTCGATCCCCGGCTTGGCCATTTTCCAAAGTTAACAATACCGAATTTATACGGCGATTAGCGGCGCACTGGCGAACCAGCTTACAGCGCGATACACACGCGTGGAGTCCAAAGTGGACAGTTCTCCAACACGCCCCCTCACGATGTACTCCATCTCGTGTGGCTTGCCATCGGCCCCTGGCTCTGATACCATATTGGAGATCGGCGATATTCAATACTAATGGGACAATAAAGTGGCTTATCCAAGTGATTTAATATTATTTCCGTTGATTCTAATGCAACCATCGTTATAATAAAAATTATACACTAATCAGAATAAGGAACATAGGTGCCAGGTTTGGTCAGATTCAGTTAAAATCACAACTGTAATCGAACTGACAGACAACTTTTGAAATTTGGAACTGAAACTGGAATTTGAAACAAAAATGAAACTGAAACTGGCTCTTTCCTTCCATAATTTTTAAAGTTGTAATGCGTTAGCTTTGTCTTTTTACTGTCAGTTTTGCAGTAACAAAATTCATCAGCCATTTCTTTTTTGATTTCTCTTTCTGCAGTTTTCCCCATTTAATAATGCTGATTGTTGACTTATGTGGCCTCTGTTAGTTTTTTTTTTAGTTTTTTTTTTTTTTGTGCTTTTTAGTAGCTTTTATTTCCTACCTAGACTCCTCTCGCAAGTTCCAGTTTCCTAGTTTCCTTCTTTTCACTTTCCTGAGTAGTTATTTATCCTGTTGTTAGAATGAAGCATATGGTTCTTTATTTACCTTTTTCTTCTATATGACGTGCCGTTTTTTTCCCTCTTTGAAACACCGAATGTCTCTCCACCTTCATATGCTTTCCACTATGGGATTTATGCAATTTAGCATAGTTTTCTTATCTATCCTATTTTTCTCCTTCTTGTGTTTTTCAGCATGCGACTTACCGGAGATCTTGTCATCCGTGTTCGTCAAACGGCAGAAAACGGGACTGCCTGGGAAAAAGATGCAGAAGAAGCTTTAAAAAAGAAAGCACAATTGGACGATTTTGCGACACTGGTCAGGTAAAAAAAAGGAAAAAAACAGAAAAACCTTGCCTGGGCATATCCGCTTGAGTATAGATGTTTATTGAAGTTTACTTGCGTGTTTATTCTCGATTGAAAAACAAAGTTTGACGTTTGTAAATTTTACAGTACTGCTCAGTTGGTAATACGTTTTTTTTGTTTCTCTTTACCAACTGCTTTTGAGGAGATTTTTTTTAAGACCTTTAAAAGGCTGCTAATTTTGGTTTAGGATAAAAAGTTAGCTTTTACTTCCTCCTGTTACTGCCAGATCTTTCAATTTCACTGGATTTGGTTTACTGAGTTTCAAGAGTCGTATCTCAAGAGTTGTATAACAAGTGGTATTTTAAGAATGATATCTTAAGAGTGATGTTTTACGAGCGATATTTTGGAGTGGCTTTTTTTTAACTAATTTTGGGGTGGGAGTGAGACTGAAAACAGGACAGGAGAGGCTTTGGCAGTCAAGTTGAAGGGATTAGAAGACGTGATGTCAATTTTTAAGAAAGCGAAAGCTTGGCAAGAACGAGTACAACCATTTTTAAGGGGAAAACCTCGAGGACGACAGCGATTGGTTGCAGATCGATTTTCTTTAAGTGTTTTAGAGGTTCGATTCTCGGTTAAACCTCAGAGATAAACCATTGCTTTGATGGCGTGAGGGGGAGGGGGAGAGAGAGAGAGAGTTTACCAGTTGGTATCCATTGAGCTTGGGCGTGAGAGTGTCTAGTCACAGATTAATCAGAGTTTCTTACAGGGTTTATGATTGTTTGTGGAAGAGAAAAAGAGGGGGAGAGGATGGAAGGGAGGGGGAGCAAGAGGAGGGGGAGGAATAAGGGAATGAGGGAGTGAGGGAAGGAGTTTGGAAGAGTGGGAGAGTGAGAGAATGGCGTGTATTGCATATCAGCAATAATAAGATGAAAGTTTCGGTTGTTTGAAATTTATGGATTCTACAACGTTTCAATCTTGCATTTTGTTTTATGTATGCGCTATGACTGTCAACAATAACGCTTGTAAAAACGACAAGTTTTTCTCTCTCTTTGGGCTAGAAAGCTAAATGAAACCATGTTTTCTTTTCTCGGGAATTTGCAGGAACTTGTGTTGGAAATTTCTGAGTTGCCTGTATCAATGAAAGAAATCGGATTTGCGAAAGTAAAACTTTCCAACGCAAAAGCCTGGCAACAAAAGGCGAAAGATTTATTATCAACGCCTCTCTTCTCGAGCATTTGTCGCGTCTCATGTACTCCTTGCTCAGCCTGTATTTCAAGTGGATTATGGGGTCACGTGATTTTCGGAGGGGGAGGGAGAGATGCTGAAAGGTCGCAGAGGGAGAGAGAGGGAGGTGGTGATGGAAACAGCGCACATGCAGATTTGCTTTCTATAGGGAGTAAAAGAATTCAGGAACTTCAGGCTTTAATCGATAATGGAATATTGTTAGGATTAGATTTTGCGGAAATTGATGCATTACAATTGGCTGTACAAGGAGTGGAATGGGAAGCGAAGGTGCAGAAATTACTTGAAGAAAAAGGCCATATTGGGGTGAGTTTCCCTGTTACTCGTCGTCCCTCCCTTCCTTTCACTTCCCCCCCTCCTCGCTTCCTCGCTAAATGTTTTGCAATTCAGTATTGGTTTATCATTTTTTCCATTGCAGCGAAAACTGTGTAGGATGGACATTCCTTTATAGAAAGAACATTATTTTCTAGGTGAATAGTACAATCATCTCTTTATTATAGACCGCAATCTCTTTGTGTACACTTCGTCATAATCGTCGATTGATTGCATAAGTTTTCAGCTCTGAAAATTCTTTTTACATAAAACTTTGTTACTTTTTCTTAATTTAATATAATCCTAAGTGTGCGAAAAATACTGCCATATTTTCTTTCCATCAGGTGTTAACTCTCAGATTTTGCAGTGTTAAAGAAAACCTGTAAGCATCAAAATAACCTCTGGTCACTTATTTTCGCAAAAAAATCGTGATTTTTTGGGGTGGCCAGGCATTTGAGAAAGTGCTTGACGATGGAAAAGGTCTACTATCTACTGGAGTTCAACTTGATTCGGAAAGGATTTCAGCTTTAGAGATTGCTGTTCAGAAAGGGGGAAATTGGTTATCCCGAACAATTGTTTTACTGAAACCTTGTGACAATTCCTTGTGGACAGAAGGACAGTTGGAAACTGTCTTATTGGAGGCACAGGTATGTTTTTTTTGGGTCCTATTTTTTCCTGTTTCGCTACACTCTCCCCTGTTTTTAAGACAGAATATGAGATGATGTGGAGAAAGGACTCTTCTTTCTGACAGTAGGCAGGTTGTGTACAAAATTTTAACGGAAGTAGGAAATGTTGATGTGACAATAATGTGGATGAAAGTGAAGTAGTGGGATCTGATTGAATTGAAAGTTGGCAAGTTGCTGTTAACAGTTATGCAAATCTTCAATAGAAGTAGGATAAAGATCAATTGGGAAAGAGGAGAGAGAGAGAGAGAGGGAGAGGAAAAGGGAGGAGAGGGAAAGGGAGGAGAGGGAAAGGGAGAGTGAGAGGGAGAGGGAGAGGGGGAGGGAAGACTTTTCTGGCTTAACCGAGTGAGAATGAGGAGGGAAACAGAGTTTACCGGTACTTGTTGTGGAAGAGGTGGAGAAATTAAAGGCAATGTTATCGTCTCACAGGTGTGTGAGTGTTTATTTTATGCTTGTAATGTTGAAATTTGGGCTTTTTTTGTTCATAGTTAAAAAGTTGTTTTTATTTCCTGTTTTCCCTATCCTTTCCGCATTCTCTAAAATGCCTTCTCCCATAATCTCCTCTAAATGGGAAAAACGTTTTTCATTGCAAGAATTTTTTTCTCTTGACACTCTTTTCTTGAGTGTGTTTGATGAACAAACAACTATATCCTTTCCGCAAACAACAAACTCCTGTCAATTCTCTCTTTCGAACATCCTTCACATGGAAAAAATATTCCCATTGTAACTTTTGGGAACTTTTCCTGTCCGAATTATGTTATCTGGAACATATCCCAGAAATAATGACTAGATGCCACTTTAATTTTTGTTTTATCAATTCTCTCTGTCATATCTTTGTTCAACTTTCAAACTCCTGTTTTTTCAAATTTTTAACTGAGTCTGTATGGGTTGATCTCAACTGGACCAGGCTTTGGTTGACAAAGGCAAGGTCAATCCTTCACAAGGAGGAGGCATCCAAAGTTTTTTCAATTGCCGATTTGGAACAATTTCTGGTAAGGAAATAGTCTCAATTCAACATCAACTCTTTAATAACTGTTGATGGTTAACTCTGTAGGCGCGTTTCTGCTGGTTAATAGAAGGTTAATAACCCTTGTAATACGGCAAAGATGCGGCTGTCTAGATTCTGTTTAATATGTTGTTTTTTGACCCTTGTTATACGTCCGGGGTTACGTTTTCCTCTTCCTATTTATTTTCTTACTTTTCTAGGACAAGATTCACCTTCTGTTGCAATTTTCTTTTCTCATTTGTCATTTCACTGGAAATAATTTATGCTTTCATGGCTGCCTTTTTTGTGTTTAGTTGGATTATTGAATCACTGACGCCCCATTTTTGTTTTGTTTTGTTTTGGTAGATGAAAGGAAAACTCAGTGGGGTGGACTGCAAAGAAATCCAAGAGTTTCAAGAAGCTCTTAATGGGGTACAAACATGGTTAGAGAAATGTTGGTCTGCGGTGGTTAAGTCTTCCGATTGTACTCCAATATCGGAAACGCACCTATTTTCATTGTTAAATCAGGTGAGACTGGGTATCACCCTATTCCATTTTCGCTTGTGATGATTCTTTGGTGAAATTATCCATATCCACACTATGGTGAAATCTCAGGGTGTTGGTCGAGATTTATAAAGTCTTACTACAAAAACTGTTCCTATTTGGTACTTTTTTGTACAATTTTGTTTTATGAAGGTACGAATTTTAGCCAATGTCCTGAAATTTCACCATTGTGCAGATAGAGCTGATGGCAGAGGAAAGAAAAACATGCATTCATTCACATTTAAGTTTTAGTTCATTCAATTTTTTTTTCTTTTTATGGTTAGTATCTTTTGTGTTTTTGGTACGTAGCTTGGATTTTAATAATACAGTAGCAATTGCATATTACTATTAACGCCTTGCTAACATTTTATGCATCATTATTAACATTCAATGAAGACACGGCAGCAAACAGTATTAGTTGACACATATGATATTATAAATGTTGTTAGCACTTTCTGAATGTGGTAATTTTTCTTTTCTTTCTTTTTGTTGATTGCAGATGGAGGGCAGTATAACTCGTGCTTTGGGTTTAGTGGCTAGAGAAGGAAAGGTTCCGGTTGTTCCAATTGAGAAGCGACAGGTGGCATGTTTATGTTTGAAATTGCTAAAAACCGAACAAAAAGATTCCATGATTCACTGTGACTTTTGTAAAGATCGGTAGGTTTCCTCCCTCTTGCCCTTTTTTGTTTTCTTTCCCTGCTTTTTTCTTCTCCCTTCTCTTTTCTTCCCTTGTTTTCTTTTTAAATGGCGTTTTTGTGCTTGAAATGCTAAAAACAGAAACTGATATCTTTTATGATTCACTATGACTCCTGCAAATGTCAGTAGGTGCCCTCTCCCTTGTTTTCTATTTCTTTCCTTCTCTATTACCTCTTTCCCGCCATGACCCATTTTTTGTTTTTTAGTTGCATGTTCATGTTTTAAACCTCACACAAAGGCTACCTGGTTATCTTTGATCTCCACGAAAGATCAATTGGGTCTCCTTTCGCACCCGTTTTGTCTTTAGTTTTCTTTTAGTCTTTTAGAGCTTTTCAAAGCTGTTTTTGAAGGCTTTTTTCTGGTTTTTGGGTTGGATTGGAGAAATTCGGAACAGGTTTCATCCAAAGTGTTTGGGCCCCTTCTTAACTGATTATGAAAAGACGAAAAAGTGTTACACTTGTCCTTTTTGTGCTGCTCTCTCTTCCGGAAAATTCATTATGCCAAAGGAGATTTTACAACAGGTTAGTCATTGTTCTCTCCAACCCAATCCACTCCCTTTTTTTTTCTTTTTTTTTGTCCTTAACACTAGCATTATTCACACTTACGTTTATTCCTATTTTAGGCCTACCATTTTTTATGTTTTGGCTCCGTTTTTGTTGGCGTCGATCATGTCACCCGGTCCTTTCAAAGCTTTATTAAGTTTCAATCACCCAACTATTCATCTTTTGGCACCTGCCAGGGAAGTTTAACAAAATTCCAAGCTGGTTTTTTTATGAAGTTACGTGCGTTTTTGTAACTTCTTTTTTGTTTTATATGATATTTGACCTTGTAAGCTCTGTTGGTACACTTTAGACTCCCAAAGCAAGAGAAGGACGTAAAAACATCGAAAAACCACGATTTTTAAAAAGCTTACTGAGTACAGTTTGTAGACATGTCCACCCAAAAAGGGGATGTTTGTGGGATTCAAAACAGCAAAAGGTCAGGCAAAGTTATGCATTGATGTCTTCATGTATAGGTGACATTTGATCACATGATATATAGAGAAAGGAAGGTTAGATTATTCACCCTAACATTTATTCCTATCTGTTTTTAGTTTCCATTGGTTTACTTAATCTTGTGATCATAACATCGTAATTCATAAAAAAATTCCTTTGAAGGTCCGTTAACTTCTATTGTTCTAATGTAGTAATAATAATAATATTAGAGGTTTACAAAAATCTTTTACGTTCGTTGTGTTTCAACAAGGTCAGCTCAGTTGTATCTCATAGTTGAGTATACGAGTATGGCATTTGTTGTGGAGTTGTCGTACCAATTTTTTACGTTGTATTTCCCTTGTATTCGGTATTATAAATCCACGGTCTTTAGTATTTTCGGGAAGTAGTCTTTTGTGACTTCTGGTTATGCAGTTCTTTCCTGTCCTTTTTAAAGCATATTGAGTCAAGAAGTCAGCTTTTGCGCTCTATATTTTGTGGAAGGTAGAAACTGGTTTAGTTTCATTGTTCACCTCATAATTGGCCAAACTATTTATAACAATCTGAGAATATAAGTTTGTATATGTAACTAAACCGTTCATTTTGATTTCTTGAAAAGTTGTGCAACGCTTGGACCACACGAATTTAGAACTTATTTAAAGGTTTTCTCCGGGAAATCAAAACATTGAGTCTTTTTTTAAGCATTGTGTTTTATTCAAAGATAAGGTAATGTCCAATCAAACATTTCATTTAAAAACGGCACACTAAAAATAGCGTAATATGGTTTTGTTTTGAAATTGTCGCATTTGCGAACAATGTAATATCCAGACTAATTATTTGTTTTCTCAAAAGTTGTAGGTGACATATCTGGGTCTTGATTTGTTTCTTTATTTTCAGATGCTGAATCTTTATGATTAGTTTTGTGGTATGGTTTGAAATTTGTTTGCTGCCACAAGGGGATGGCTTTCCTTGTGCGTTCATCATTATAATGTCTCTTTTGGTGTAATTTGACTAGATACATGTGAGTTCGAGACCCAGTTTGGCGGATTTGGAGGGTCTCCTCCAGCTAGCATCTACTAGCATATGCAGGTGAAAGTCAAAATTTAAAAAAGGAAAATTTTCATTTTCATTTTTTTTTTCTTTTCTTTTAATCTTTGATTACATCCTTTGTTGTCTGAGAGGTCACGGTTTACAAAAACTTTACGTTTGAATCGGTTGAGTCATGAATTGTTCTTCAATGTCTGAAATGGTTATAAATTTCATGTATTTTCTCTCATGTTTTGAATTGGTAATGTCAGTAGAGACTGATATTTGTTTTGTCGAATGTTATAAAAAGAAAAGTAATTTCGCTCATCTATTATAAACTTATAATTTGACATAAATGTGCCATAGAAGTTTTTTCCAGTGGTAAGTTTATAGGCGTAAATCATTTATTTATTTTATTCTTAATCCAGGTTTTTTGAACCACTGTATTATCCGGTTCCTTTTTAAAAAATAAATTGAAGAATAACCTTTTGTGGCAAGTTCCGATTTTGGTTTTTGATGCTTTTTTTTTGTTTCCAGGTTGATTTCTGTGTATATCACTAGATTTTCTTATTGGCTCTGATTATCACTTTTTTTCAGGTTGAAAGAAATGGATTGCCTCGAAAAAGTGGTACAATTGAGTAAAATATGGCATATTCGTCTCAAAGAAATCCTCAGTCCAGCTTTGGAACTTCCTCGGGGATTGAGTCCAATCACTGGACCTTCACTGGTTTTAGTACTTAAGGTGAGTAAAAAATCCCCTTCTTTTAGGAAATTCCACTTCCCTCTTTTCTAACACTTAATTTTACACAAAAGCCCTATATCCGTTTTTGTCAGCGGTCATTTTATGTACAGCCTTTTAGAGCTTATCCTTGAAGATTTAATATAACCAAAAGAATTAAGAAACTAACTAAATTTGTGGAAGGATTGTGGAGACAGTTGTCTCATTGTTCCAGAACAAGACTTAGAGAGAGGGGTCCTTTTTATTACATTTAACAGTTGTAAGCTACAGCTCTACTTTTTATTTGCCCTCGCTCTCACCCCTTTCCTGTGTGAGAAGCTCTTGTCTCTTCTCCTATCCCCTCTTCTTTTTTAACTTCCATCAGCTCCTCTCTCCTGTATATTTATCATATTCTTTCGTCTTTACAGCTCATTTTCTGTCTTCAATTTTATGTCCTCTCTCTCTCCTTCCCTGTTCACGCCTCTTTCTCTTTTATCCTCTGTCGTCTTCTTTCGCTCCTTTCTCCCCTCATCGCCACACCTGCATTTGACTCTTTGCTCTTCCACTCTCAGCTTCTCTTTTATTTTGCTTTTTTTGGTGAGGAAGAGGGAGAGAGGAGTGATAGAAATACAAAGAGGAGGGGAGAGAAAAGAGGAAAGGAGGCCTATAGTAGAAAGAAAGTAAAAGGAGAGAGAGAAGAACTAAGAATGAATGCATAGGAGAGAAGTCTGTTCTGCTTTCCTTTCTCTCCTCCCTTTTCACTCTCCTATTTTGTGTACGTTTCTTTTTTTCAAGAGAAGGGAGGATAGGAGAAAGTAGAAAGAAGGAGAGAAAAAAGGAGAAGAGAGAAGGAGCCAGAAGGAGAGGATAAAGGAGAGAGACCGATAGAAGAGAGAGAATAAGACCAAAAAAGGCCCTTGATAAAAGGCCTTTTCATTTGGTCTCAGAAAAGTACCAGTTGACCAGCCCGTAATTAGTAAATAGCCCGGTTCAGTTTGGTTTCGTTTGACTTCGTTTTAGTCCGGAACGAACTAAACAGGTTAAACCCCGGTTTGGAAATTCTGAACCAAACCAAGCTATTAGATTTTGCTGAACCGCACAGCTCAAAACTGTTAAACCGTTAATTGTCTCCCAATTTAAAAAAATACGCAAAATATGCCAGGAAACCCTAAAAGTTACGTTGTCAAAAACGTAATACTGTTGGAGAACTGTCCACTTTGGACTCCACACGTGTGTATCGCGCTCTAAGCTGGTTCGCCAGTGCGCCGCTAATCGCCGTATAAATTCGGTATTAGGCGCTTGCGTACACATCGGCCGCGTAGCTCAGTTGGTAGAGCTAGTGTACGGTTCACGCAGGTCCCGGGTTCGAACTCCGGCTTGGCCATTTTCCAAAGTTAACACTTTGGCGCCCTTGCGATTAGTTGAATATCGCCTATTTCTAACATGGTATCAAAGCCAGGGGGCGATGGCAAGCCACACGAGATGGAGTACATCATGAGGGGGCGTGTTGGAGAACTGTCCACTTTGGACTTCACACGTGTGTATCGCGCTGTAAGCTGGTTCGCCAGTGCGCCGCTAATCGCCGTATAAATTCGGTATTAGGCGCTTGCGTGCACATCGGCCGGGTAGCTCAGTTGGTAGAGCTAGTGTACGGTTCACACAGGTCCCGGGTTCGAACCCCGGCTTGGCCATTTTCCAAAGTTAACACTTTGGCGCCCTTGCGATTAGTTGAATATCGCCGATTTCTAACAAATATTTTGTACATCAATCGTACATTAATACTGCTATTTTGCTGTACTTTTATTCACACGTACTTTTGTACTTTTGTACTTTCAGGTACCTTACTACTGTAAGTTTGTAATCGGTTCAAAATAGGTTCGGCTTGAGGGCTGAACCAAACTGTTTTTCAAATCGCCGGAACCAAACCAGACCGTTATAAACCTGAAAGCAAAGTTAACGAACCTAACTGAGAAAACACCGGTTTAGTTTGATTCAGTTGGTTCACCACAAACCGGGTCGAGTGCTACCCGTAGTTCTGAGAGTGTGGAAAACAGGACATGATACGTTTTAATTGGATACAAAGTTGAATACTTTTTTTTTTTTAAGAATTTGGATTACTAACGTAAAATGTGTCCTCACTCTCCACACCTAGAGCTATGAAGCAGTCGAGGGATGTTTCAGTGATGTACCTGAGCAGGATTTGCCGATAATTGATATGTACTTTTTTCAATGGTCTCGACAACCAATATCTCGAGCTGATAGCTATTGTCGCCGATTATCGACACCAATATCGTGATATTGTTGGTATCTGTACATTCATTTTCATACTATTCAAACATATTTTTTCTCCATAAGCCCTTGCGGTATGATACATTGTACCGTACCATATTGAATTACCATGTGACAATTTGCTTGTACGAAATGTTAGACATTATACCTTGATTTTTATTTTCCAAATTTTGGACACAAATTTTTTCTCCAGTCAAGTGTCTGATAGAAATTCGGCCCGATTTATTCTCTATTTGCTCTACATTTATGTTCGAAGTACTGTACACTTATCGGCCGGTTATTGTCAGTAATTGCGATGTCAATAGTTGGTAAAGCCGATAAATTTGAACATTTTAACTCCTCGATATTATGATATACAGAAATTGTGATGTATGTTGATTTACAACACTACGATTTTGACTCGCAGATCAAGAGAGATGGGGATGGAAAGGGGGAGGAGGAGGGATAGAGGGAAGGGGAGAGGCAGGGAAAAAAATGGGGGAATTGGGTTGGGAGAGGACCCCATGGATATGGAGGGAGAGAGTGTGAGATCGATAAGGGGACTTTTGGCAGAAGGGTGAAACATATTCCTAGATAGATGATACATACGCACACACACACACACACACACACACACACACACACACACACACACACACACACACACACATATATATTATGTTAATGTATTTATGTATGCATATTTAAATGCATGATTGTACATACATTTACAAAATATGTAATATATATCTATATAAACTTAATATATATATATATATATATATATATATATATATATATATATATATATACATAAATCTGTACATGTATATATGTATGTGGTGTATTAAGCGTGTTTTTCAAAACTGTTTTGAGACTTTTTTGTTGAACTGTTAATTGCTGGGAATTGCAGGTTGCGGGTATGGTGGAAGTTGTGGAGAATGATGCATCTTTACTTCCCAAAGCCATAGCAGCCCAATCTTGGAGAGTTCGAGCTTGTCGATTGATGTTATCTTCTGAAAAACCAACTATGAAGGTTCT
>JBBHKE010002899.1:69852-85210 GCA_037447655.1 Zygnema cylindricum
GTGTAGGAGGTGGAGGAGGAGGTGGAGGAGGAAGAGGAGGGGGAGAAGGAGGAGGAGGAGGAGAAGGTAGCAAAACAAGTGGAGGAAGGCCTTGTAGAAGAACCGCAGGAAGGCATAGTGGATACGATGGATTTATTCTCCTTCCCACTTCTCGATAACTTTCTTCACTTTTAGTTTTTAGCCTTTTCCGGTGTTCTCGTCTTTCGGTAGTTCCCCAATTTCGGTTATTGCCCAATTTCGGTAATTCCCCAATTTCGGTATTTCCACAATTTTGGTATTTCCAGTTTTTAGTATTTTCACCCTTCTGATTTCATTCCCCCCTTCGGTTTTCGGGTCTTCTGGTGTTCTACATAATCTCCAAAAAGTTGTCTTTCAACAATTTGGGTTTCAGTTTTATCGAGAATATGGTATATCTTCACGATTTTATCGTAAAAGTCGTCAATGTTTTTGTAAAAGTTGTTTGAGGTTTTCTTTTTTTACTCTTCTTCTCTGTGACGTCACAAATTGTTCAAACGTTTTAAAGAGAAATCCACATCAGGAAAATGTGTAGAAATTTAAACCATTTTTACTGTTAGACTTAGTGAAAATTGTGGAGTGATTTTTTTTTCCTTTTTTTTTTTTTTTTTTTTTTTTTTTGGGATCCGAAGGAAAAGCTTTTTTTTTTTTTTCTTGTACTCGTTTTTTACTTTTTTTTAGTAAAATCATTTGGTTCGTCTATTTTTTGTGAAACGGTTTGAGAAACCGAGGCACGATTGGTTTTTTTTTTTTTTTTTTTTTCCTCTTTTTCCTCTCTTTTTTTTCTTTTTTTTCTTATTACATTAATTTTTTTTTATGATCGAGAATGGATAGCTGTTGACAAAATGAAAATGTACAACGGGAAATAGCTCCTGAGAGTTTTTTTTTTTTTTGTAGACTTTCAAGACATGCTAATTGCTGTAAACCTGCTGTTAAGGCTTTTATCTCAATTGAAAATGGATATTTTGCTTCTTTGAAATTATATTTTTTGCAAATTATTAGGATTTACTTTTGGGAACAAAAGTTTTTTTTTATCCATCCTTTGCGATTTCTCCTTTCTTAGTTTCTTTTATTCAATTGTTTCTGGTTTGGTTTTAGTTGTACTTGAAAACTCGGAAATAGAGAGATATTTATATTTATCACCTTTATTAAGAAAGTAATAATCAAGACTTTATTAAGAGTGCAAAATGCAAAATTAGAATATGTAGTACTTATTTAGTGTAAGGAGCAGTGGTGGATTGTAGTCCACGTCCATAAAATTGTTGTTAACATTGTTTTGTAATTTTTGCCCAGAAAAAAGTAGCCACCGAATTAGTGCTGTTAGCTTTAGTAATGATGGGGGGTGAAGAAAGCTGTTGGAAGAAAATCATTCAAAAACATCGCGGGAAACATCTTAAAAAAACAAAAAAAAGCCCGCCACCCACTTCCTTCTCCCCCTTCCCGTTGTGACAATGCTGTACTCATTTTGTACTTTATTTCCGCACTGCAATTACATACCTTAGTGCGGACCAACAGCCCCAAAGCAATAGTGTCTGCGATACATTTCGTCTCAAAGAGATATATGGGGACCCTCCCACGGTTTGATGACCGATAATGTCGGTTATCAGATTTGTCGAGATAAAATAAATTAGTTCATACACAACACTAGAAATTACAAACCATGTATGGCCAAATTGTAATAACATTGCGTATCGATTTTTTAAGCGAGAATCGATTAGTCGATGCCTCGATAAGACAAACAAAAGATGTTAGGTGATTTTTCTTTTATTTTTCTTGCTTTTTTTTATTTTTGCATTTTTATTCAAGGACGCTCTGCAGCGCTACAGTAGTGCAAAACTGCCAAAGCGATGTGTAAAATCCGCTGCGCAGCACCCAAAATGTAAATCTGATTATTCAATTACTATATTAATATATTATTATATCATCATATTAGTATATTACTACATTATTATATTATTGTATATTTATATTATCATGTTATTATGCTATTATGTTATTATATAGCTCTAAATATTGAAGAGTTTTCCTGACGTGAACGGACGATGCGCTGACGGGCGTCTCCCGGTAACAGTGCAGAGGTCACAATCGGGTACCCGAATCTGACCGTACCCTATTTTTTTTATTTTTTATTTTGTTTTCGAATCACCCGGCCGAATCCGGCCGGCCCCCAAAATTTGACGCCGGATCCGATGCGACCGGCTAGGTACGGATCGGATTCGAATTAGGTGCGGATCAGGTGTGGATCGGGTACAGATTCGGGTCCCCGGTTGTGACCTCTGGTATAGCTTAACGGTAAGGGTACGTGTTATCGCCCGGTATCTATGACCGTACGATTACATAACTGGCAGTGACTCGGATATCGCAGCACAAATCCTTTTTTTTTTGCGGAATCCTGACCGTTGGATGTCCTTTTCAACGTCGTGACAAAAATGTGCTTGTTTTTGGCGTACGATCTCAAGACATGTGTACACGTGGACTTAAAATTTGTCAAAAAGGTCAAAGAAATGTACAAGACTGAATATTAAAAAAAAAAAAAAAAAGCAGTAAAGCACATGTTGAAAATATCGAATCCATAAGAAGTTGCATGGGTTTCTTAGATATGAACCTGTGAGGGCTCATAACAAGGAAAAAAATAAAAAAAAGGTCAGCAAAATAACAAAGGAAATGGGAATTGTCGCCATTTTTCTAATGGCTCAAAGTTCATTATTGGATTTTCAGTAAAAAAAATATAAAAACATTTAATGACAGCAAAAGTTTCTGTGGACCAATTAAGAACGTGACCGGACTAAGAAAGATTTCCATTTGCTTATTCCAAAATTTTGTTCTGAAACATACAAATTTACGTAAAGTAAAATTTATACTAAAAAAAAAGCCTTCCACGTGTCCGTACCTGTAAATTTCCTCGTGGATTTACAAATTTCATTTTAATGGTCCACGTGGCAGTCGCGTTAATGGCGCTCTAAATGCGATAGTCACGTCACTGGCAGTCGTTCTTCCAACTTTGCAAACATTGGTTTTTGGACGCCACTGATTTCAGATTCGATCTGAACCGTAGATCTGAGATCCGGGTCCATTTAAACGTAACCAATCTGTTTCGTTGTTACATGCAATTTAAAGTTCGGTAAATTCCAATGCCGTAGATTCATTATGGCGATTAGGATTCATAAATCTCTTTATTTCCGATCGTACTGTACTTTACCTGCTGAGCTGTGAGTGGCCAGAAACATGACTTCAACTCATTCAATTGGTCCCAATATATGGAATTCGACTTGAAATGACGCCAAAAAGTGGCTGAACGAAATTCTAACTTCCAACAGGTATACAAGTCTGAGCATTCTTTATTTTTGGCGCCCTTTCTCCATTTTTTTTCTCTCCTCCCTCTCTTTCCCCCCATCCCTTTCCCTCTCCCTCTCCCTCTCCCTCTCTCTCTCCCTCTCCCTTTCCCTCTTCCTCTCCGATATCATCGACCTTGCATATAAGATTCTCGATTGTGACTTAAAATTGGCTTTTGAGCTTCTATTGGGATTTTTATTCACCTTCAAAACTCACATACGTACGGACCACGTCACGGAAATATACTTCTTAAAGTTTGTCGTTAAACTTGAAAACCTTCTGGCGAATTTTTTTTTTATTCTTTTGTTTTCTATTTTAAAACTTAGGCTTTCTTTAATTTCTTTGGTTTGGTTTCCTGCTTTTCTTTTGTTGATACTTTTTAATTTTTATTCTTTTGAAATTGGGTTTTTTTTGTTTTTGAACCTCATTTTTTTCAATTGTTATTATTGTCATATTTGTTTTAAGCGGCCCACTCTGACTGGTGCCTGAAGGTCTGCCGAAATGGTGTTATATATATATGTATGTATATATATATATATATATATATGTAATATATACATATATATATATATATATATATATATACATATATATATATATATATATATAATATTTGACACAAGATGTACCCCATTTTGGTATTGTCTATCGAGCAACATTGCTGATAATCAAATTGTAATTTTTCGAATAGTTTTGACAATCCACATATTGAAGGGATGATTTATGTCGCTGAACTCCACGATATATCGTCGATACTGCGATATCGTTACCTTCATTCTCTTACTGTTCAAATGTTTTGGGTGCCAGGCCCTGGAAGCTCGGAAATTATGAGCAAGAAATGGATGTACCTTCTATAGTCCGTATGGTAATAAATTATCGGTTTTTTAGAAATAGTGCGTAGGTCCGTACCGCTATGGATTGTTGGTTGGAAAAAAATGCTTCTACTAATTGTTTGACTTTATACCTTGTGTTTTAAATTTCAAATTCTGTGCATAGAATTCATGGCGTTCAATGAAGATTTGAAGTGATTTTTTTTCACATCAATATTTACGTACAAAGAACCGTGCTCTTTTACCTGTTTGTTAGTTTTAATTTTCGCGTTGTGAGTTGCTTTAATTGCTAGTAAGAACTAAAGATGATTGTAACTATTTTTGTTTTTGCAGATTTTGTATTGGTTGAATTCTCCTCTTGTTCCACATTCATGGCTAAATTGCGAAAACGTAGCATGAAACCTAAAAAGATTTGTTTTATAGAACGTTGTCCGCTTCCTATTCTCTCGTACATCTTAGTACGTTCTTCAAATGGCGGAGTAGTTTGTCAACTTGTTCTATATTCAACAGTATCTAAGAAGTTTGCGGAAGCCGTGAAAGGAGTTCGATGTTTGAAATTGACGGACTTCAAGCTTATTGGGTGGCTTCCGGAGGATTGTTCATGTCTTTTAGCGCGTACTGTACGATTGACACCGAATGTCGAAGAACTTAGTGTCAGTGTACCATTAGATCATTCGGATGAAATTTTTGGGCCGTGCATTCTTTACTGGTCAGTTGTGATAGGTTCCAAACTGACCATTTTTAATGCGGAGAAGTGTGGCTTCACTGGAATGCAATTCAATACTTTGAGCGAGATGAAAACTTTGAAACGTTTGTCTTTTCGAGATTGCAAGATTACATCGAAGAATGGGATCGATCAAACGGTTTTTGAAAATGTTGAGGAGCTACTTGTGTATGACAACTTCCAATATTGCACGGAAGAAGAGTCTTTGCATTTTCTATGTGAACTTATGCCTCGACTAAAGGTTTTGGATTATGAGGGCGATGACATAGGGCAAATACATATAAACTCGAATTTCTTAACCTCAATGACCATTAACTCGTCGGCGAAACCTGTGGTGAATACTCCAAATATTCGAATGTTAAATTTGGATGTCATTGACTATGATGTTTCAAATTATAAGTTGATATATCTAACCAAGCTTTGTTTAAAAAGGCTTTTTTACTCAATGTTTGAAATCAAAAAAATACAACGTTTGTTGGAAGGTTGTCCTTCATTGGAGGAAGTAGAGCTCCGCTTTGGCGATGAGGATGAGGTGGATCCGCTGGTTGCCATAGAATGTGCGTTAGAAATGACAAGGGTCCGATCTTTGTACCCACACGTCAAATTTACACTTCCATGGGGTGACCGGAAGTGAAAGGGAAAGTCTTTAAGGGAAAGTCTGTTTGGTAAGCCTACGGACCATCCTTTTCTGTTTCCATGGACTCAGATGGTTTACCGTCGTTACTAGGTACTAAAAGTTTACGAATGTTACGCGAGAACTTTTGTATTTTTTTGTTTACGCATGATGAAACAGACAACAAAGGATTTTTTTTAGAGAAGCTAAAAAGAGCAACTAGAAGTTTGAGAGTTTTACATTGTTGGAAGAATTTTTTTTAAATGCCGTTTTTTTTTTCTTTTGTAATCGCTCGCTTGTTGTTTTTTTCTTTTCACATATAAACAATGTTACATGTTGTAATATGATTAGATTGTCTATACAATCATATATCAACAACTTTTACTTATTGGCTCCAATTGCGCTCTTCAACTTTGGAGTTGATTGCCTTGTTTATTAGCTTGATGATTTTTTTTTTGCACATTTTATCAATCATAAAAAGAAAATTTAAAACTAGTTAATTTAAAAATAACTAATTTCGAAAGTGGTTCCATGATAAACCACGTCTAAGAGGGTTTTATACGATTTTGTACACTTCCTTCTCTGAGTTAGGTGGTAGTATTTTTTGTAAGTTTGAAGAGTTACAAATTAAGTTGTTGTAGAAGAGTTGTATTGTAATAATGAGGTAGAGTTCATCATCTTTGGAGTATATCAAGGTTAGCTTTGATCAATGAGTAAGTAAGCTTAGCATTCACCGCACAAAAGAGATAACAAGAGAACAAGATAATCGATTAAAGGAAATTGTATTTCGATTGAAAAATTTCTCCCTCCACATAATTCCTTCGGGAACTTTTGAATTTTAAACTCTTCTTAATGATCAACTAAGGACCTCTAAAGACGTCATAATTGATCATAAAAGAATTTTTTTTCTTCCATACAAAACTTCTCAATTTTAAGTTTAGAGATCCTTAGCTGATCATTAAGAAGAGTTTAAAATTTAGAAGTTCTCAAAGGAATTATGTGGAGGGAGAATTTTTTTAATTAAAATACGTTTTCCTTTAATCAATTATCTTGTTCGCTTGTTGTCTCTGTTGCGTGGTGAATGCTTGTTGTGTGGTGAATGCTTCCAGTATTGTGTGATAGGATCAAAAAGCAACGCCCTACACTTAACCAACATTTGCTAAGTTGCAATTTAAACGATATTGTACCGACAAAAATTACTTTGGAAGTGACGTGAATATGTGAACCTTGTTATAGGTGAACGGGAAAGATCTTATCTTTTCGCCATTGGAATTGATCAAAAAGGGATCGCGGACTATTTAGAGTAACGTTCACGGTCAAATCAAGTTTCAGTCAAACGCACGAAAATATAGTTGCAAAATCCAGTGGGATTATTGTTTTGTGCGGTTATGGGCGATTATTCCGGTTGGACTATTCTTGAAGTTCGTCACTTCTATGTAATAGCATCTAAGTGAAACTGCTTGCAATTTCAAGAAATCATTGATTCTAGTTTAGTGTTGGTCGTGAGAATATTCCCCATGTTTGTTTTATAAGCGGCTAGTTGGTACACGTGGCATTTGGTCATTCGACCACCACTTAAGTTTGCTTTCTTTGTATTGACATAAATAGTGCAGGAAAAGGACAAGTTAGATCATAGTTCACAGCATAGAGTTTACAAACAGAAAACCAGGACCAACTTTATTACTTCAAGACAATTGTCTTGTTTAAATCTTTTACACCTATCTTATAATGAGGTTCATTGTTGGAAACCAACCTCTCTTAGCCTACGCATGTGTATGCCCATCTCCTTACCCGCTCTAAATCTGTAATCTTACCTCCGAAAATATCGACGTTTGTTCATGTTTGAAAAGTGCGACTTCATGCGTTACCAATTTCCGTCAAGATGTTCGATTCGAGGAGATTTACGAAGCTTGTACCATCAACGATAAAAATGAAAATTTAAATAAAAGAAAGATACCAAATAAAATCTTATTTTCATATAATTGTTGTAACTCACAACTAATAAAGTATTTTTTCTGTTACAATATCCGATGCGGGGTTATACTTTTTGCATCAAACCATAACCAGTAAGAGTCCACAGTTAATGTGTAAGGTAGCCATAGTGTCACGTGTCTTAAAAGCGTTGAAGGTTTTTCAATTCACCAATGGACTTCGGAATGTGTCCAGTCAACAGGTTGTTATTTAGTTGTCTGCGACCCGGGCATCATCCCCTCCCTCCTCCCAAGTGCCTCCCCATTAGTATGGAAACATAGAAAAAAAAAATGACAAACATGATTGTGAACTGATTATATATTGTAGTTAATATATTCAAAACACAATCGCATTTGTTTGCTTACTGTCCCTTTTTTCTCCGCTTCCCAACAACTTGTCGCTCAATTTATCCAAATTAAATGATGTAATTAAAAAATGAAATAAAAACACTAACACGAAAAGTCACCAATGTACAATTGCTTGTTAAATCATAAAAAAAATCTCAAACATGGATGACCAAAAAACCAAAAAAGGAAAAGAAAATGTAGGATGAATTACGTAATTTTGTCGAATTGCTGAACAAAGAGATATATGTTCAAAGAAAAAAATGAGAAATCTTAGCAACTCCAACCATACAACCTAAAAAAAAAAAATGAAAAATAAAGATAAAAGAATCAAAGTTAAAATTGCTCTTGTTCCCTTCTCCTCGTTAAAGTTCAATACGATATGTTCAAGGATCTGATAATCATCACTATATGTTATAATAGAAGTTTTGTTCATTATTATTGTTATAAAATTAATGTTATTAAATATTACTATATACTATTCATTCAATATCATTCAGAAGATCAACTATAATATTCATAAAGGCAAAACATCCGTGATTATCACATGCAACTCGAATGATGGGACCCTATTCAATCTGTCATGAAAGTCTTTGCCTAAATGATTTCTTTAACAGCTACATAGATAACCATGTATTTAAATTTCCAAAGTAGACAGAGTAAACTTCAGAAAATATCCAGTAATATACTTTCTAGTGAACTGATTACTCCATTTTTACGAGCTTGTTTATCATTACTAGTCTATATTTATTCATCATTATTTTAAAGTATTATTTATTGTTGTTGATGTTATTTTTTATTTTTTTGCTTTCACAATTCCCCCTCACTCCCTCCCCTCTTCTTCCATCACAAACAGTAACCATTCAAGTACGCTTTTCATCAGTAACCTAACCATATTGTCAAGATTCTCACAAGGATCGAAGACATGACAGTCGACCGATGGACGATGGAATGATTCCACCCAAATGGGTTCCAATTAGAGCCCTGTGACACCGAGCATCCACACCCCATCAAGCCCCCCCCTCTCCGAGGTTAGGTAGGTCTATAAGGTTACACACCACAAAAAAAAACTTAAGTAAGATTCGTCGAAAGTATCTTTGAATTGTTTTATCCATGATGCCACCTACAAAAAGATTCAAACATGAATTTGTAGGATTTCAAGTTGTAACCAATGGATTTGACTTCCCCTTAAATCTCAAACTGAACTTTTGGCAAACACACCTCTACATGTTAGTGGATTTCTTTTCTGAAAAGAAAAAATTGTGTAGAACAAACAGAATCAAATTACAAAGAAATAAAGAAATCCCCTCCCCCCTCCATGTCAGTCTCTCTCTCCTAACGAGGTCCTTCCCCCTCTTTCCCCCCCGTCTCTTTTTGGTGCGAAACTCAATGCGAGTTTCCATACGAAATTTAGTGCGATTTTCGGTGCGGATTCATGGAAGCCGAAACGCGACGCGGCGCCAATCACTCACACTGCATACACGCGGCGGTACACCTTGAATCGCTATTAGGGTTAATAATTTTTCCGCCACTCAAAACATCTTTTCTCCGTACACTCTTGTCCGATTTTCAATTTGAGACCGCCAATCGAAAGCTGAGAATCTTCCCTTTCAATCGCAACCGTCAGATATACAATCGGACAAGTGTGTACGGAGAAAAAATGTTTAGAGAGACGAAAAAAACATTAACACTAATAGCGGTTCACGGTGTAGTTGTCGCAGTAGAAATGTTGGCCGTCGCATTTGATCTCGGGAAAGTCGATGCTCGCCTCGACCGCCGCCTTCACCGCCTGAGACACGCGTCAGAGGACCGTATAGGAAGGAATTTTTACACGTGTGAGGCAAGGACCGCAGAACCAAGAGCGGGAAAAGGTAAAGGTAAGCTTAAGAAGGAAAACACGTACTGTCTGGCGCCGACATGGTTCCGTTGAGGTATGCCATGACGAGTGCCACGTGGCACATAAATATCAGCACAAGTTACTGCAGCCATGGTGGCTGCCATGGCGAAGAGCTCGCCACGTCTGAAGGGATAAGGTTTTTTTTTAGAGAAGGACACGTGGTGGCTTTGGTTCGAGGAGATCCTCTATTCGGATGGACTTTGAATCCGGTTTACTATTTTATTTTACTAGTAAATCACACCCGTTACACGAACCTGGACCAGTGTTCCGTTTGTCATGCCCCCGTGTCCTGTTTATGAAAACGTCAAAGTACTATTCACTGTTTTAGACGTCCGTACGGGCATTTGTAGACGCGACCCAGAACAACACAACGATTGACGCAAACCGATGGACAAGATCGAGCAACCAAGATGTAACCTGGACAGTGTCCCCTTTATCACGCCCGTTGACACGCGCATGGACCGCGTCCTGTTTATGAAAACGTCTAAGTATTTTTTGTACTATTTAAGACGTCGTTGATTTGAGGTGATTTGAAATAAAGTCGAATAAGGTGAGAGAATAGGCAGACGTTGTCGCACGTGTCGAAGGTTTTTGACAATTTTTGTGCGCGGAGTACCAAAAAAAAAAACACACTGCACGTTTCCAGCTTGTACGTACTGTTTTCCGTGTGCTGATTTACGTACAAGGGCCGTCTCTCTCAAACACACGTGTCTTCACACATACGGCGTAAGAAAAGCATTGAGCACCTGTCGGCGAGTGGGAAAACGAAAAACGAAACCGCATTTCTGTGCGACAGCGAAAGGTGTTTTATAGTTTCGACACGTCGACAATGTGGCGTACGGACATTACGAAGTCACAAAAATTGTACATCGTGCGGAGAGCCACCTCAAATTGAGTGGAAATTTCACCTCATTTTGTGTACCACTTCATCTGTCACATTGTTTCTTACACGTCTACGTAAGTCATTTTTTTAAGTAACAAGTTATTTGCGTTTACATCCGAATGCTCTGAAAGTTGTACGGAGAATCTTCGCTAAAAAACAAAGTACCAAGACTACGTTTCGGTTACATGCGAAAGTACCCTAAGTTGTCGTATTATATTTCATTTTGATTAAATGTTTTCGAGTTTTTCGTATTTTTATTTTATAATCAAGTCAAAGTCGGTCAACGCATTTTAAAAAATCTAAAAGTTTGAAAAATGCGCATATGCATTCTTTTTCATGCTTTTCAATCGTGCGCATACTAAGGGTAACGTTCCATCAAACGAAAAGTGGGGTAGTTTACAGAATCCGCGACTATCCGTGCCAAACCGTGTCGCTTATTTTGTTTTTATACGAAAAACAACATTACAAATAAACTTGTCAATACTCTCCGAAGGTCTGGGAGGTAATACTGGCCGTCGCGTGTTCATCTGCAAGGAGTTCGCTACATTTTTCTCAGTAATTGTCAACCCACCTCGAGGAAGTAGGTTGGCAACCACTCGAGGAAGTAGGTTGGCAGATACAGAAAAAAAAAATCGAGGTGGGTTGGTAGATACAGAAAAAAAAAATTCATGACACGCTGGACGATTAAGCTACGTGTCATGATGCACAACAACGAAAAATCACAAGATTTGCACATGACACATGCTTTCCAAAATACAACCGAAAAGAAAAATGTTAAGGGTTAAATCTAAATCTAAGAGGTAATAGGCCAACTCTTGGGGACCTTTAGTGAATCCAAATTTCAAGACATTAAGTTGAGGAGTGGCAAGGCCAAAGCGGCCTGTGATGAGTGGAATCCGACCGGGTATGAAATGAGTATAGTAAAGTAGTGAAGGTAGTTAAAAAAGGGAAAAGAAAATGAAGGAGTCAAGTCCTAGCTCCAATGAGAGTGAGGATTCATAAAGTTTAGAAGGTCGTGAAGACGAGACGAGCAGGCAAAGAAAAATAGGAATTGAAAAGGCAAATCAAAGGTAGAGGACAAAGATTTGGATGTTGGGGGCGATATGGAGGATAATGCATATCGCATGGGTAGAAATTGATTCTCAAAAACATGTGGAAAATAGTTAATGGTGAGGAATATGATCTTTCGAATCGGAAAGGTGGAGAGTTGTGGTTAAAAAAAGATATTTCCGCCACCACAAGATTAATGCAAAGTTGCACAAGCTCGGGTTTGGACCACTTTTTGGCCTACATCACTTCCCATGATAGTTGGCAAGGTCTTGAGAATCACTTTAAGAAAAGAGTACGAAACAAGAGGCGATTTTTCTTACAAGAGTTTATCCAATTTAATTTCAGGATTAATGAATTAACTGATGCCGTCGTTAAGCAGTTCAATATTCTTGGTGAATAACTGACCGATCTTGGCAAACTGTCGGTGAATAACTGACTAATCTTGGCAAACTGGCGAACGAAGACCACAAGCTTCAAGTATTCTTAAATGGTTTTCTCGAGTACGTCCGGAATCCTTGTAGCGGCTTGTGATTATGTTGTGAGTTATTTGAAAATAGTGGATAAAATGCAAAGACGGCTCAAGTAGAGGGGCCGAAGAAAAAGTCGCACTAAATACTATTGTCGCACCTGAAACGGAATACCTTAACCCACTCCTTGGAAGAGGGGCTTCAAGGCGTTATTGCACGGAAGAAGAGTCTTTGCGTTTCTATTCGAGCATATGCCTTGACTCACAGTTTTTGATTATGGGGGTGGTGACATAGGAGGATTACATATAAACTCGAATTTCTTAACCTCAATGACCATTAACTCGTCGGTGGAACTAGTGGTGAATACTCTTAATATTCGAATGTTAAATTTGGATGTCGTTGACTATGATGTTTCAAATAAATCTAACTTAGCTTTGTTTAAAAATGGTTTTTTACTTTAGTGTTTGAAATCGAAAAAACACGTTTGTTGGAAGGTTTTCCGTCATTGGAGGAAGTAGATCTCTGCTTTGAAGATGAAGTGGATCCGTTGGTTGCTATAGACTTTGCGTTAGAAGTGACAAGGGTCCAATCTTTGCACACACACGTCAAATTTATATTTCCATGGGAAGATCAATAGTGAAAGGGAAGGTTTTTAGTAACCTACAATGGATAATGCTGAGACTGGTATCAAAAGTTTACAAATGTTATGCGGCAAGCTTTGTATTGTTTTGTTTACGCATGATGAAATAGACAACAAATGGTAAAGTTTAGAGAAGATTAAAAGAGCAACTAAAAGTTGAGTTCCACATTGTTGGAAGATTTTTCTTCAAATGTTGTTTTTTTTCTTTTTGCAATTGTTCGCTTGTTGTTTTTTTCTTTTCACATATAAGCAATGTGGCACGTTGCAATATGAGTACTTTGTCTTCACAATGGTTTATAGTCAACTTTTACTCGTAACTCGTAACTTCCCATTGTGTTCTTCAACTTTGGAGTTCATTGCCTTGTTTATAAACTTGTTGGCTTTTTTTTGCACAATTTATCAATCATGCAAAGAAAGTTTGAAACGAAATGATTCAAAAGTAACTAATTTCAAAAGTGTTTTGATGATAAACGTCTAAAAGGGTTTTATACGATCATGTACATTCTTTTCTAGTAAGTAGATTTGCTCGTCACAGAGCCCTAAAGGACCTTGTAGTCTTTTACATCAAAAATAGTAGCATTGTCATTGATTATTTACTTATTATTGTAGAATTCTCATAACATGTACCTACAATTTTACCACTTAATTTTTTTATTTTTTTTGTGCATGGAAACATGCTGTGAAAGATTTAAGTAGAATTTAGCCCCTTCTCACCAAAAATTTGACCCTTCGACATTTGACTGAAATCCAACCCTTTATAAATTTATCTTTGTCTTCTATTGACGGTCAATTTAAATACTGTTTACATTCGACCCCAAATATTTGAATTCTATTTTTTTCCACAATTATTTGTAATGAATTGTATTTTATTTTTCAATCAATCGTGGAAAATTTGTTTCAAATCCCTAACATGTAGAGCTTCCCCCCCGCCCCCCTCCCTCCGTCTCTCCCTCCCCCCCTCCCTCTCTCCCCTCCCTCAAGAACCAATGTACGGAAAAATGATTTTACAAAATACGAAATAACCTAGACAAGTGGAAAAAATCAAATCTACAGAGAAAAACAAAAAATCCCGAAAACCCCAAAAAACCCTATAAACAAAAAAAAATCAAATAAATGGATAGGGATTGCGGTATTCCCAATGCAAAAAAAGAAGGCTATTTGCCAACCAAAGTCCGCCAATAGGAAGGTGATGATCTTGCCTTCCGATAGAAATCATCGGATTGACAATCCGACAAGTGTGCACAGAGAAAAGATGTTTTATGTGGCAAAAAAAACTTAAACACTAATAACGATTAACGTTGTGGTTAACGATGGACTTGTTTTCAAGCTTTTTTTTTTTTCTTTCCCATCAAAGAAATAAAATTCAAATTGGCTATTTGCTCTTCCACGATTTGACATTTTCGTTAAAGTTCAAAACCTTTCATAAAGACGGGGAGCTCTCTATTTCCTTTGTAAATAAGTTACAGATCCCCACACATTTTTCCTCCCAAACAAAACATTTGACCTATTTAATTTACTCCTACCACACCTGAACGGATTGCTTTCCTTTTAATTTTTTATCTATTAATTAATTTATTAATTAATTAATTAATTAATTTATTTATTTATTAATTAATTAATTTATTTACTTATTTAATTGTAAATTAATTTATTTATTAATGAATTTATGAATTTATTATTTATTTAATTTTTTAATAACAGCGTTAGTTTCAATTTCTAAAGAAAAACAGACGAAAACCCAATCAACTTTTGAATCAAAAGACAAAAGATGCCATGATACATGTATCTAAATCCATCTCCGGAGGGAAAATATAATAAAAAAATGTCGCGTTTTTTCCTTCAAACCATACGAATTGGAAAAATACGACAAATAACATTGGAATCGCAACGAGAGCGTTTAACAAACTAACCTTAAAACAACCAATTCACGTCAACTTTTCTATATAACATTTCTAAATATTGTTCAATTATTTTCTGACTAATCTCCTGCTATTTTTCGATTACATACCAGTTTCCGCACTTCTTTTCAACTCTTCGAAAGATTTCAAAAAGTATCGACAAAGTTTCGAAGGATCCGGAAACACCTCCCTCGACGCCCAAAAGCAAATCCTCAAAGATTCTTTGTAGGAAATAATGTGGATATTGAGACTCTGAGGAAAACAGAAAAAGACATATCGTAGAATGAAGGGAAAAAGGAAGACAAAGGATTCGAGGAAAAAGAACGGGAGAGAGGAGGGACAGAGAGGAAGACATAGGAGGGGAGAGCAAGAGAGGACAGGGGAAGAGAGGTAGGGGGGGAAAGGGGGAGAGAAGGAGAAAGTCAGAAAGAGAGAGATAGTGAGAAAGAGAGAGGGGAGAGAGGAAAGAGGAAAGAGTGAGAGACAGGGAGATATAATGAAAGAGAGGACGGAACATAGAGAGAGGGGGAGAGAAGGGAGGGGATGATAAGGAGATAACGGGAGGGAGAGAAGGAGATAACGGGAGGGAGAGAAGGAGATAACGGGAGGGAGAGAAGGAGATAACGGGAGGGAGAGAAGGAGATAACGGGAGGGAGAGAAGGAGATAACGGGAGGGAGAGAAGGAGATAACGG
>JBBHKE010002899.1:85535-115438 GCA_037447655.1 Zygnema cylindricum
TGAACCTAAATGGATATGAAAGTAAGCCTTAGAAAAATTAAAACAAAAAAAGGGGAAAAGATAGAGAGAAGCGAGGGTGAAAGGGGGAAAAACAGAGAGGGAGAGAGAGAGGATAGGAGGGGGAGGGATGAGAGGGAGGAGAGGGAGGAGAGGGAGAGGGAGAGGGAGAGGAAGGAGGAGAGAGGGGGGGAGAGACAAAAAGGGGGAAAGTGGGAGCGAAGAGAGATAGAAAAGGGGAAAAAAACAAAATTAAAAAGATTCCGAATGAAAGTATAGGTAAATCCAAGTATTGTCAAAGTTTTCAGTTCTGAATTTTTTTGGTAACTTTTTTTTCAAGGGATATTTTGGGAACTTCTCCGGGATTTTTTTGAGTTGACAGTCAGTAATGTTAGTTTATTTTTCCAAGTTTATTTTTTTTGGGGGGACGGGTAGAAAGCAAGGGCCGTTAGAGTCCAGGAAAAAAAGGGGTACCATTGAACGAAATTCAATGGACTGTATTCGAGAGATGAGAAAAAAAAAACAAAAAAAAACCTACCAAATCCTAAACTTGGGTGTTGTCATTGTTGCGTCTTTTGTTTTAGGTTGTTTCGGGGGATTCTGCTTACGTCTTAGATACTCTAAAAAGCATCATAAAAAGATCCTCTTTTAAAATAGGATGGGGGCAAAAAGCACCAACAAACAACAACCGCTCTACCAAGGAAAACAAAACGACAACAACAACCACGGTAATAGTAGCCACCAACAACACAACAACAATAACAATGACGATAACAACCACATAATCGCCACAAACAACATCCACGAGAATGACAACAACAACAATGACAACAAGGACAACAACGACAATGACAACAAGAAGATTGACAACAAAAACAAAGACGCCAACAACAACGACAGCAACAAAAACGACGGTAACAAAAAAAACTACGACAACAAGATCGGCAACAACAACAACTACAACAACAAAAACAATGACGACAACGACAACAACGAGATCCACAACAAAAACAAAGACGACAACAAAAACGACAATGACAACAACAACCACGATAACAACAACGACAACGGCAACAACAAAAAAATTGTTGACGACAACAACGACGACAACAAAAACAACGAGGTCGATAACAACAACGATGGCAGCAAAAACAACATTGATAACAAACAACAATAACAAAAACAGTGACGATAAGAACAATGACGACAACAACAACAACAATAATAGCAACAGCAATTATGAATCACCTTTGAGCCGAGAAGATTTGTGACAAGGACTCCACTACTGTGGCTGATGGCCGCCTCAAAAGATTTTTTTTTTTTTTGAGTCACTTCTCTCATTTTTTTGACTCGGTCCAATGGATGCGAAAATTTTCCAACGGGCAGCGGAACCAAAAAATATCCGACTTCGTTTCCCCAATTTACTTGGGATCCCGTGGCCATCATCGTGGATAATTCCTTTAAAAAAAGGGGGGGGTGAGGGGAGAGAGGCAGGGAAAAATTGGAGATTAGGAATTTGCATATGGATATTACACAAAACAAAAAAAAGGCAAAAAAGTAATAAAGGAGTTTGAAAAACATAAAAAATTCAATTGCCTTTTCCCACTAACTTTTCATCCGATGGCCATCATAAAGGATAGTTCCTCCCCAAAATAAAAGTGGGGTGGGGAGGAGGAGAGAGAGGAGAAAATAGAGGATTTATAATTTGCAGAGAGAGAATCAAAGGGAGGGAGGGAGAGGAGGGAGGGAGAGCGAGGGAGAGGGGCAGGGAGGGAGACTGAGGGGGAGAGGGAGTGGGAGAGGGAGAGAAGAGAAGGAGAGGGAGAGGGGAAAGGGAGAGGGAGAGGGGAAAGGGAGAGGGAGAGAGAAAGAGAAAGAGGAATGGTAAGAGGAAGACGGAGGGGGAGAGAGACAAAAGTAGGGAAAAGGAATTGAATAGAGAAAATAAAAAATGAAAAGAAAAAACCATCATATTGCAGGGATATTGTAAATACATATTGCGACATTATATTGTAAATTTTTTTTGCCCTTTCATAGGGTTTTGGTGTTTTTTAGGCAATATCTAGGAGTTTTTTGACAGTTTTTAGATGGTTTCAGGGTTTTTATTAGCATTTTTTGGTATATTAAGGTGTAAAAAAGGGGTTTTTTTACTTATAATCAAAAAGAGATTTATAGGATATTTTTAGGGTATCTTTTACAAAATAATTTAGATTTTTTTACCTGCAATCCGGGAGAAGGCCGGAGGTTGACTAAAACGAAAGACCGGACGAGTGCCTTGTCTGGATGGGCTTTTCGAGCAGCTGAAAAAAAACAAAAAAAAAAATATGCGTGGATATTCTAATTCATCACACAATCACAAATCTCAGTAACCAGAAAAACAAATGGATACAACACCACCAACGTACAGAATTTTCATTTTTTTTTCAGGTCGAGGAAAGTCACACTATTTACTAGTGGTTATTTACCGCAGGTCCTTTATCGCAAACAATATATCGTTTTTCGGGTCTACTGATAATCGATATATCGGGTCGCATATCAGTCAAAGCACATATCGTTAAAGTACATATCGGCAATATATTGTGATACATGATATCGCTAAAAAAATCGGCCTTAAACTGCCTCTTAGGACAATGATTTGTCGGATATTTTTGTCACCAAGAATGAGTTCTTTGCAATTTGTTTACGCAGGGAAAAAAAATTTAGTCCATACCCATAATACAAACAATATATCACAGTACTTGAACTGTACTGCAGTAAACTATTATTCCTTATAATAAACTATTATCATTTATTCCCTGCCGTATCTTTTAATGGTTTGAGCGACATAAATAAAAAGTAAAATCAATATATATACAAGTACAGGGTAATTCATCGACAGTATAAAATATTTATATACAGTAGCGGTCAGGTACACCTATAAACACTATTAGAGTTAATGTTTGTTTAACGGTGCACGATTAAGGGGCAAAAAATACATTGACGCTAAAATCGATATACGGAGAATCAACAAAATCCATCCATAATCAGTCCTATCAGTTACCGGATATGTCAGGTATGCCCAGGTAGCGACATACAATAATTAGTGTGGATTGGAGTAGATGACATAGCAGTAATTGCACAAGTTCAAACCCATGATAACTTATGTAAACGGAAACAAAAAATCGTCTTTGTGTTACATGGTAGCAATTTCATTTTTTTAGAAAAACTACATCACATATGTGGTTTTTACAGTTTGGACCACAATCACAAACATGTCAAAAAAGTATGAAATAAAATAAGTAGAATAAAGTAATAAAAAAACACATGAAATTTTCTTAGCCCAAAAAGCAACATTAAATGGCAAAGATGCATCGTAAAAATCTCAATAAAAGGTTTTGCCTCAAAAGACACACTAATTAGTGTTTAATACATCGCAATTGAGGTAAAAAAACCTACACTGATTAGCGTGGATTTAACAAAGACACCCGAATTAACAGTATGTTACCCATAAACAGCAACACAAATATTTCAGCTATACCTTTTTTACCGTAGAAAAATCACACAAATTATAGTAGGAACCTACTGTTTATATACCAGTTAGAATTTTTTTACCTGGAAATCCACAATTTGTGTAGATTCTAAGTGATACTATGTTGACCAGTTATTAAGAAAACCATTCATGAAAAGTATACATCTTAACAAAAACACAGACAGAACAACACACACAAAAAACAAAAACATTTTGATTTAGATATGGTACAGGCTTTTAAATACCTTCTTCAGAGGATTTTTTGTCTTTTTCTAGCATAAAAAGACGAAGTCCGCCGGAAATAGTGGCCAACATAACGTCGGTGACTGTCTGTCAAACGGAATAAAAAATAAATAAATAAAGAAAAAACACACAAAACAAAAAACCTGAGACCGTACCCGAAATCCTTAAAAAAGGGGGACCTAAAAACCCGAACAGGGACAAAAAAAATCACAAAAGAGTGACAAAAAAAACCCAAAAGAATGACTTAAAAGACCAAAATTTCAAACCGGTCACCAAAAAACTATTAACCAAAAAACACCAAAAAGAGGAACAAAAAAATTAATCCACAAACTCAAGCAAAAACACACACAAAAAAAAACAAATAAAAAAAGAACAAACAAAAAAAACAAACAAAGAAAAAAAAACTTCTTAAAAAAAAAAAACCAAAATTCTCACCGCTCCTCCCGAGGCTCGTCTGACGATCGCCACGTCAGCGAGAGAAATTTCGTCCGAAACTTTCATACTAAATTTTCCTTTCTCTACCCCTTTTCTCCCTTTAATTTTGGTATCCGAGTCTTTAAAAGCAATTACCATACCCAAAAACTGAAAATAATGGACCAGTGTGTTAACCACTACTTCAATTCCTTCAAAAATCGACAAAAAAATTGGCCTTTTCTTTTTTTCCAAAGCGGTAGAAGACAAGAGAGAGGAACCGTTATCAGAATGTTTTTCAATTTTCTTAATTTGCGTTTTACATCCTCTTTTCAAATCATTCAGTTCATTCAGTCAATCGGAACGATCCGGTCCGATCAGGCAAAATCCGGATCTATCTTTCAGGTCAATCATCGGATCAGACCGCGCGCGTCGTCAGTTCATTCAGATAAATCCAGATCTTTTCACAAAGAGACACAGAAAGGCGAGGAAAAGATCGGGAGACAGATCAGGGGATTGAGAGAGGGAGAAGATGTCTAAGGTACGAGTCAAACAACTAATCCGAAAGGGCACTCACTTCTTCACCACTAAAGACTTTGTCGACTGTAAAATGAGATTTATCTACACTGATTAGCGTGATAACCCAAAAACGAAAAAAAATGAGAAACACTAATAAGCGTAGATAACCCAAACGCAAAAAAAAAAAATACTAATTAGCTAGATAACCCAAAAACAAAAAAAAAAAGAGACAACAAAAGGTAAGTGATGAGGTGAAACCGAGAAAATAAACAAAACAGAAAACTCAAATAAAGACAACAAGGAGTTAAGATGAAGAAAAACTAAAAAAACCCACAAACTCACCCACCCAGCTACCTTGAAATGAAATGTCCCTTTCCCTCTTTCTCTCTCTCCCCCCCTCCCAAATCCCGCCCTCTACCTCCTTCCCAAACTCACTCAAAATCAGATGACTCCCCGTCTCTCTCTCTCCCCCTTAAAAATAACCCAATTGTGTCTCCACCTCTCTCTCTCTCTCCGCCCCCAAACCAACCCTCTCCCTCCCCGCCCAAACTACCTGAATATCAGATGTCCCTCTGCTTCCCTCTCCCTCCAGTTGACCACATACGCCTCCCACAAGGGATAAGAGTTATCCATGGGGGGCTCCATCCCTAATTTCGACAAAAATTCCTCCAAAGGCGTCTCTCTCCCCACCTCCCTTTCCATCTCTTTCTCCTCCTCTCCCTCTCTTTCTCCCTCCCCCTCCCTCCCTCTCTCTCCCTCCCCCCCCAGGCTAATTTCTTGGACGTGGCGGTGCAGGTCGACCTCACAGGGGGTCCATTGGGGCTTGTGGGGGGAGGTGAGGTCCTGGGGGGGGGGGGGAGGGAGAGAGTGAGAGGGAGAGGAAGAGAGGGAGAGGGAGGGCGAGAAAGGAGAGAGAAAGGAAGAGGGAGGGAGATAGGGAGTAGAGGGAGAGCGAGCGAGAAAGAGCGAGAGGGAGAAGGAGAAAGAGGGAGAGGGAGGGCCAGAGAAAACGATTTGTGACAGTGTCTTGAAACATACAAACGCTTGTAATCAATGGATCTTATGAAAACAAAAATATCTTCAAAATTTGAATTTGAGCAGTCCAAGCATTCGCCACGAAAGTGGGGTCGGAGGAGTATAGAGAGAGGGAGAGAGAGGGAGGGAAAAAGAGGGGGAGGCAGAAAGAGAAGGGGAGAGACAGGGAGAGAGATAGGAAGATAGAAAGAGGGAGAGAGCGGGGAAGGGAGAGAGAAAGAGAGAGGGTCGAGAAAGAGAGAGAGGGGGAGAGAGGACAGGGAAAGAGAGAGGTAAAGAGACGGAGAGAGAAAGAGAGAGAAAGAGAGATAGCGAGAGAAAGAGAGAGAGAGAGAGAGAGAGAGAGAGAGAGAGAGAGAGAGAGAGGGAGAGAGGGAGAGAGAGAGAGAGAGAGAGAGAGAGAGAGAGAGAGAGAGAGAGAGAGAGAGAGAGAGAGAGAGAGAGAGAGAGAGAGAGAGAGAGAGGGAGAGAGGGAGAGAGAGAGAGAGAGAGAGAGAGAGAGAGAGAGAGAGAGGGAGAGAGAGAGAGAGAGAGAGAGAGCCTCACCACTCGGCTCCTGAACCTTGGGTGCCTGAGCAGCGTGTCTCTGAGCCCCTCCCTGAGTGTGTCCGTGTCCAGTCTCTCCCTGCACCCCATCGTGCACACTACGTGCACCGGCAGCTCCTCCTGCAGAAACATGCGCCCCACCGGACTCACCGCCGACTCTGCAGACTGCCAGGCCGAAGCCGAGCCGGAGGTACGGACGGTACGGATGGGAGGCAGGGACGAGTGAGGAGAGTGAGACTGCCATGGCTCGGCGGTGGCGGTGGAGGAGGAGGAGGTGGCAGGGGAAGGAGAGTCGGCTTTAGACATTCTGCTCCTCATATTTAGTTTCCTTCTTTGTTTTGTTATTCGGTCGATAGGGAGAGACCGAGGGAGTGGAGTGAGAGTGTGAGACAGAAGGAGGATAAAGTCATAAAAGACATGGATGCCACATGATGGTACATGATAAAGTACGTGGTAATCATCACAATAGTACAGTGATGTACGGCACATTAATGTACAACAGATTCACAAAGTACAATAATGTTTGATAGTATTGTCACTACACCGCCAATCGCTTTTAGCGTTGTGTACGCTAATTCCGTCCCGCTTTTTTTTTATTTTATTCTCCATTAGCGTAGTTCATTCTATTTTTCTCTTTACTCTATTTAGGGTTAATGTTTTAGTATCGTACACAACGGAAGTACATCATCATTTAACTAGTGTGGTGTACGGACAGTGTCAGACCGTACAATAAAATACCTCTTCAAGTGAAATAATATAGTTAATGAGTTTTAGTAACCGCGGACGCATGATAATGTGCGCTCTAAAAAGGGGATATAATCGGGTTGTCAAATATCACGTTCGCACATATTCGTGCAGCAAGCACGTCTCGACTGTGTGATCGTACGATTTGTGTACGATTTGCCAGATTTTGTATAAAAACCTATATTAGTGTAAGCAGGTTTGCGACCGACATTTATTTTTCTCGAAGACCCAACTTATAACTATTAAACAATTAGAATGTATGTTTTTTCCAAAATTTACAAATTCTTAAATAGCGTACACCACTGTAATTGTTGTATACGCTAATCAAACTTCTACGCTAATAGCGATTGGCGGTGTACTGTACTGTATAGTACTGTTTTGTAGTGGATCATATGTACGAAACATTCAACTTTTTTCGTTTTTTGTACCGGAATTTGTTTTTTCTTACTGTTTCACCCGGCCGAATCCAGCCGGCCCCACGCACCCGAATCCGTTACAGATACGACGCGGCCCAGTAGGGTACGGATATAGTACGGATTAAGGTACGGATTCGGGGAACCAATTGCGAACTCTCACGCATTGTCAGAGGTCGCTATTGGGTACCCGAATCCGTACCCGACTGTTACCCGACCGCCCGCGGGTGATTCACAAAATTAAAAACAACAAGTCGCGGGCGACCCGGTGCTTTGCCCTTTGGTTGCCAAGGGTTTGTCGTTTTGGTACACGCGGACCAATAAGACAGTCACAAATTGTCGTAGGAGTTACATGTACTCCACGTATCAATCCGTTTCCGGTAGTGTACGGATAATGAGAACACGACAACGTGGCGTGATGTGATGAGATCGCACGCGCAAAAAATGAAAAGTACGATACTGTACCTTAGGGTAACCTTCCATCAGGCGAAAAGTGGGGTTGTTTACTGGAGAAAGTACCGTTCCGTACTAGGCCGTACTGTTTTTTTTTTTTTTTTTGAAAAGTTGTTTACTAATAATTCGTTGAGATTCTCCAGACTTCTTGGAGAAAACTACCACCGTCCGATTTTCAATTTTCGACGCAAACGCTTCTTGTTTCCAGTACGTAGCTAGTCTCCTCCAACTGTCCTCGGGAGGAGAGTTTGTGATTACTGGACGCGTGTTTTGGTCCACTTGTAAAGTCAGAGTCGATCCACGACAGACGTGAAGCAATAAAATTACATGTGGCAATTGGAGTGTACCGTGTGACATAAAAGCCAGCCTGTTCGACGACAAGAAAAACTTGGTTGTATGTTCGACGACAAAAAAAACTTGGTTGTAAGACATACTGTGACGTCTCCTTCATAAATGTGCGATACAGCGATTCACGTACAAATGGTACATCCTTGGACATTTGTACAAACATTAATTTTGCAACGGTTTTCGTGGCCGTTGATACCACAACAACCGTAAGAACGTTCAGATTGTACATTAGCGTGACGCTACTAGATATGTTAATCGGCGTCCGCCCGTACACATACGCAGCTGCGATTTTGTCCTTTTGGAAATGATGATTATTCCCGGGCGGCTCAACAGGTCCTACGTGGTACCAATCGCAATCTAACACCTCATTCACTGGCACGACCTGATGGAAGGGTGTTACAAATATTACTGCCAGTAAACGTGTTCGTACGATTACTGGGAACGCCTGATGGAAGGTTACCCTTACTCTACCGGTATTGATAGCACGACATTTTGGCGTGACGTCGAATTTGTCTGGCCGTTTAATGTACCACGCGAAATACAACAAATAGAATTGTACCACGTGTCTCTTTTCATTACATCAAAATTGGAACATGACAAAAACAATCAAAAGTCAAATCACTCAACGGCTCACGATCTTACACAAAAACAATCGACGATCTATTATCGTTGTCACCAGAGACAAATGCGACTAGAATGCTTTCCCTTTTAGAATCTAAGGGTGGACTTCCATTAGCTAAAAAGTGGGGTTTATTACTGACGGCCGTACCGTTTCATACAAGTTCGTACAGAATTATTTTTTTCAACGAAAACAACATAACAGAAAATTGTCCAAGGTTGTAGGCGTAAACTAGGACCGTCGGATTCAATTACACTTTTCATCCGTGACGCCACGTCACTAATCTTACAGTTTGTTAGGAAAGTGCACAGGGAGGATAGTTCTCGAATACGGAACGTGTAAAAATAGACCGTGTGGAAAAGGGAAAAGAAATCCATGATGAGCGCGCGCGTATGTGTGAACACGTCGCACCTTCCGCCAGGGTGGCTGCCAATCCGCCGAAGTTATCCCGTCACGCTCCCACCATCAAAGTTTGCCGCAGCCTTTTTGTCGTTGCGTTTTGAAATTTTGGGTAGTACGTTTAATGCCCTTTATACGAGTCATTAATTACCTCCGCTGGTACAGATATTATCTCCACTGGTACAGATATTACCTCCGCTCGTACAGATATTGCGTTCTGACATTGCATCAAAAGATTCTTTCAAGATTTTAAGCATCGAGTATTAACCAACGTGTTACCAACAAGAATGAGCCACGCAGGTTTACATAAACAACCTAATGGAAGGCACGCCCTTGAGTAAAATTTTCCGTACAATTATTGGGACGCCTAATGGAAGTCCACCCTAAAAGAGCAAAGCAAAAAAAAAACGGATACGATCGGTCAAGCAAAAAACGAAAAATATTGAAGGTTTTGTATTTTCCATACTATCCAACATTTTTGTACTTTCTACTCTTGGTATAGTGGAAGGTACGAAGTACCATTAATTTTGTACATACTCAGGTACGGGTGGGTAGTCGCGAGAAATCGAGTTTCGGTTAACTTTTATCTTCGTTAACGCTTATTTAACATAAAACTTATACTTGCGAACTATTTCGCTGTACGAATTGTTCATCTAATGTTTTCGTATGAATCATGCATACTATGTCATTAAACAACAAAATCCCATATTTTTATATGCTGTCTTTTCAAACGTTTTTTTTACTTAACATTGTTTTTTGGAATCATTTTATGTACGTCTTCGTGTAAGGCCCAAAGTTCACTTTGATGTATATTTCCTCAACTTACTATTTTATGGTTATCCTATGTTCAAATATTATACAAATTTTGCAACGTCACAAAAAAGTAGATGTCTACAACCGTTGCTATATTTGTAAACGTCACCAATATCGAGAAATTTATAAGGCCTCTTCTCCATCAGGCGCGGACAGTAATCGTACTGAAACGTTTACTGGTAGTAACATTTTGTTCACTTCTCCATCAAGTCGTGTCAGCAAGGAATTAATCGCCAAAGTATTTTTTTTCAATTGGACCCACGTAGGTTAATGTTCAGACTAATAGCACAATCAAATATTCCAAAGCTTAAAATCTGAAACTCGTATTTGTACGACCAGCCGCAAATAAAATTTACGTGAATGTACACTTTTTACGTTCGTGTTTTGTATTTTTTGTCGTTGTTTTGTCATTCCCAATTTGTCGTTGAAAATTGAAAAAAAGTAGGTGCGATAAATCTCGGACGTCAATGGATGGTGAACGAGGCGTCACGGAGACAATTTTCAACAAAGATTTTTTGGTTGTTTTTTGTGGATTTGATTCTAGTCTGTCTGAAGGCGCGTGGTCTGTGCCACATGTAATGTTACTATCTCAAATTTATCGTGGATCTTACGTGACCTTTCCACGTGTAAAAATTGTACTCGTCCAATGGTAGCTAGTCTCCTCCTTGAAAACATGGAAGGAGACTAGACATAAATTGGATCGAATGATCGCTTGCTTCGAAAACACAGAATCAGACGGTCAACGTTGTCCCCCAAAAGTTTGGAGAATCTTACCGAATCTCTAGTAGTCACGTTTTGAAAAAAAAAATAGAAAAAGAAGTACGACCTTGTACGGAAATGCACTTTTTACAGTAAACAAGGTTAATTTTTGCTTGATGGAGTTCACCCTTAAAACACTTTCCCAAGCAGCCGAAACTTCGTCTTGTTTCTTTGGATTTTAGCGAAGCTTTTCTATAATACTTTCAAAGCGTTCCGTTGTAACACAATTGAATCGCTACTTTAAAATGTGACGATGTGGGTGTAATTTATGATGGTTGTGGACGGCTACAAAACTTGCGACAATTGATGACGTCTACAAAATATCGACGTTTGTAGGCGTGTATTGTAGTTTCGTGTGACATTGTAGATGTTGAAAATGGAGGTATTTTGTAGTCTTTCTTATGGACTTACTGCAGCCCTCATACTTGTCGTAGTCACTGAGGACCTGTATAAAGCCATGGCTGCCTACTGCAGCTAAAGGAGACAGGCAGATCATTCAGGGCAGTTTTTCTTTGCAAAATATATTACTGCACCTTGTGAGAATTGACCCAGTGACCTCTGAATGATCACCGTACGGAACAGCCGTACGCCTTATCCAGTAAGCCTTGAAGATTCGATACATGTGTATGGCGCGATAATAACTTAAAGTCGTACAGCGCCGGATATTTCATTTAACAAGTTACGGAACGATTTATGCATGGAAACATACCGCGTCGCACGAAATCGGGACCGCACGAAAATTACGAATTAACATTTAATTTCGACGGACGAAATTAAAATTTCTAGATCGAACGACTCACTGTGGGGCCGGAATACCGGAATAGACATTTGGCGGTTTGCGGAGCAGATGTCGGCGGATGATACGTGGCAACATATGGTTGGACAGCGGAAATTACGGGAGGAGCAACTACGGCTCCGGAACTGACACGCGTCAGCGGACCAGCCATGCCGTACTATGGCCGTACAAGAAGTACAGCGGTACCTGTACCTTCTTGTACTTTACAGTAATATGATTGGTCTAGTACCTTAGAGATAGGTTTAGAGAGGTAGCTTAGGACTTAGAATATTTTTCGGTTTTTCAGCCTCTCTCCAGAGAGCACCTGTATTTATTGACCAACTTTGGTCAGCCATAACTTAATGCTCAGGTGAGCAAATTCAGTGATTCTTTTTGCTGCGGACTCACGGGAGTCCAAGCTACACAGGGGTGTAGTTGGTCAGAGATTTTGCGTCCCAGGGTGGGACTTATTCATTGTCAAAGTCAAAAGTGCATATACTATCCTAGAGGCTTCACATAAGCTGGACATTCTGTGTACCAATGGAGGTCACAGAATTACAGGTTATGGGCCCACCCTCTAGGGTGCCCATTTTTAATGGAACAGGGTTCATTTATTGGGAAACCATGATAAGGGGTGCACTAGTTGAAAAACGGCTATGGGGCATTGTGAGTGGTCGTGTGCGTCGGCCATCCGCAAATTTGGGGTTCAACCAGGGTTTGGAGGATCTCGGTACAGAGGGGGGTGTGCGGGGGCAGAGGTGGAAGAGGATGTTGGAGAGAGCATCGTGTGGGACATAGGGAAGGAGAAGGGGAAGGAAAAACTTACACCGATGCCTACTGGATCGGTTTTGGCAGCAGGTGTTCAGAAAACCAAGGCTAATGATAGTGAAATCTGGGATTTCAACAATACCGTGGCGACTCATTTTATTCTTGGGCGTCTCACCTAGGCAGTGGCTACACCTCATCTTCATGTGGACAGGGCGGACGAGTTATGGGAGGCACTTGTCAACATTTACAAGAGTGGTACAATTCAGCAGCAGAAGCTAGCAGATCAGAATGTACAGGCTTATGGGTACAAAGGGGGAAAAATGTTAGATTTTTGTAATGACTTGGCCGGGTTATTTATGGAGTTAGAGAGTGCAGGGAAAAGGGAGACTGAGAAAGAGAAGGTGAATACTTTTTGATGAAACTCCCATATGATTATGAAAACATTGTTAACACGGTTTAGGACTTGCCAGATCATCGATGGATTTGGAACTCCGTTGTAAGAATGATTTTGGTTCGGGAAAACACAATAGAGATTCATAGAGGAGGAAAGAGTGTTCAGGCATTGGCTGCTGGAACCAATTGGGGAGACAAGGATTCCAAGAAACCTTATGGAAACTTTGGTGTAGGGGGAAGAGGAAATCAATCGGAAGGCTCTGGATCAAGGCCTCCGAAGGGGCTTTGTCACTTTTGTAAGAAGCCGGGACATTACATGGCGGAGTGTACTAACTGTCAGAGTTGAGATTGAAGGAGGAACAGGTCCAAAAACCGGCCGCAGAAAAAAAGAAGGCATTGTGGCAACACAAGTCATCGGAGAGGACTCCGATGAGGACGATGGAGAACTTCTCCTCAACGAGGAGCTGGAGGTGAAAGGTGAGCCGGAGATTCCAAGGAGGCAAAAGTGTGTTTTCGGTGGAGTAAGAGAAGCTCTTGAAGAAGGATGGATTATTGATTCAGGAGCCTCTATGCATATGTGTAGAGAAAAACCATTGTTTACCAAAATGAGAAAGATCCCTACTGTAGAGATAGAGTATGGGGATGGGAGAATAGTCACCACTAATTTAGTGGGATCTGTGGATATGAGAGTCTTGGTTGATGGAAAGGCATCCATAGTCACTTTCTCTGATGTTCTTTTTATCCCAGAGTTGAACAAGAATCTTATCTCTACGTCGGTCTTAGATGATAAGGGTTTTGAGACTAGTACTAAGAAAGGAGTCTTTGTTGCTAGGTATGAGAATGAAGTGTACTTCACAGCTGAAAAGGGTAGCCAAGGAATGTTTAGGCTGAATTTGAGTAATGGAAAGACGGGAGTTTACTATGCTGGTGTAAGTGATTTGATGATGTGGCATAAAAGATTGGGACATGTGCATCTAGATAGATTAAAAGAAATGAAGAAAATGGGTGTAGTTGAGGGCATACATTTTGGAGATGATGAGACTTTGGATGATTGTAGTGGGTGTGCTCAAGGAAAAGCTCGCAGATTGCCTTTTCCAAAAGCCACAACATATAAGGGTGAAAAGGTTTTAGATTTGGTTCACACTGACATATGGGGACAGGCCAAAGTGCGATCAGTTGAAGGGAAAAGATTTATGCTTACTATCACTGACGATTGGTCTAGATACTCCAGAGTATATTTCTTGAAAAACAAATCTGAGGCTTCGGCTTATTTTAATGAATATAAATCATAGAGTTAAAAGCTTCATGAGACACCTATAAAGAGAGTGAGAAGTGATAATGGGGGGGAATTCACTTGTAATGAGTTTGAGGATTACTTGAAAGAGGAAGGAATTCAACACCAAAAAACTGTCCCAAAGAATCCAGAACAAAATGGTGTAGCCGAGAGACTAAATCAGACATTAAGTGATAGTGCCCGTAGTATGTTGACGGATAAAAAGATAAGGAAAAGTTTTTGGGGAGAAGCTATGAATTGTGCTAACTATCTCAAAAATAGAGTCCTTACCTCAGCTGTAAAAGGTCAAACACCTTATGAAAGATGGGGAGAAAACCTAACATATCACACTTAAAGGTGTTTGGAAGTCAAGTGTTTAGTTTAAACACAGAAAAATCTGATTGGAAGTTAGATGCTAGAGGAAATTCGGGATACTTACTTGGGTATGATGAGAACGTAAAAGGGTATAGAGTTTATGATCTTGGTAGAGAAGACATAATTCTAGTAAAACACTTCGTAGTTATGGATGAAGGAAAATCCAGAGTTCCCTTTAATGACACTAAACCGGTCATAATTAGAATTGAATCCGAAAGTGAGTTAGATGCAGATTCTACTAACCGAACTCTGGTTCAGCCTGACCGTGCAGAGGAAGAGAAAAATCTGACCGAGAGTGACCCTCTTTTGGAGTCACATCTTCCGATTCAAACCGAGGAAGAAAACGAGGAATACAGGAAATGGATGATGAACGACCGGAGATGGACTCCACAGATAGGGGAGAAGGTGAAGTTGTTCGGAGGAACCCGAGATTACCCTCGATTCCCGCGTCAGAATTTGAAGGAGGAAGGAGAAGCAGCAAGAGACTTCAAGAGAGACAAGTGAACAACAAGGTAACTAAGCTATCACATTTGAGCGAACCCCAGACTTCTCAGAAGCAGTTAATAGTCCGGAAGGTGGTAGATGGGTGACAGCTATTAATGATGAGATGGCTTCCATTATGGAAGCAAACACTGGGAGTTGGTGGATTGTCCTCCGGATAGAAAACCAATAGGGTGCAAGTGGGTGTTTAAGTTGAAGCTCAATCTAGATAACACTATCGAGCGATACAAAGCCAGATTAGTGGCAAAGGGATTCACACAGAAGGAGGGAATCGATTATGAGGAGACTTTTGCTCTAGTTGTTAGATTCCCCTCCGTCCGGATCCTACTTAGTCTCGCGGCAGCGGAAGACATGGAAGTGCACGAGATGGATATAAAAACCACTTTCTTACACGGAGAATTGGAAGAAGAGATCTTCATGCGACAACCGGAAGGATTTGTGGAGAAAGGAGAAGAAAGCAAGGTGTGCAGATTGATAAAGTCCCTCTATGGACTAAAGCAAGCTCCACGCCAATGGAACAAAAAGTTGGACGAGTTTTTGACAAGTTTGGTATATATTCGAATTAGTTCGGATCATTCCATCTACTTATTTGAGGATGAGGAAGGTATAATTTTCATTGCCATATATGTTGATGATTTGCTTGTTTTGAGTAAATCAATGGTGAAAATTAATAGATTGAAAAAGGATCTAAAAAGTAGATTTGAAATGAAAGATTTAAGGGAGGCAAAGTACATATTGGGAATACAAATGGAGAGGGATAGAGAAAAGAAGATAATTAGACTAACCCAAAAAGAAGCAATTGGGAATATGCTTCAAAAATTTCAAATGGATAAAGCAAATAGTTGTACGACACCAATGGACTTGAAGAAGGGAAGTGAGGGGAGCTCAGAAGAGGGAATCTTGATCTTAGATAATGATTTAGGACCTGAGGAAAGTAAGTTCATGCAAATTATTCCCTACAGACAGGTTGTCGTTAGTTTGATCTATTTTATGAATTGCACTCGTCCTGATATAGCAGCAGCTGTGGGAGTATTAAGTAGGAGTCTGAATGATCCTAGGAAGAAAGATTGGGAAGCGGCCAAAAGGGTCATGCGGTATTTGGTAGGAACAAGAGATTTGTGGTTGCATCTGGGTGGGGATAACACTGACATCACTACTTGGAGTGATGCCAGTTATGAGGATGCTCCGATGAGGAGGTGTACTTTTGGATATGTGTTGTATGTTGGGAATGGGGCTTGTTGTTAGAGCAGTAAGCAGCAAAAGGTGATTGCTCAGTCCACCATGGAGGTTGAGTATATGGCCTCTTGTTCTGCTGTGAAAGAATTAATGTGGGTGAAATCTTTGCTTCAAAAATTGGGATATATGAAAAGCGGAGTGCAAAAAGTATTTTGTGACAATCAAGTTGCAATTGCAATTGCAGAAAACGCTAAGCATCACTTTAAAGCAAAGCATATGGATATTCGTTTTAGCTTTGTTAGAGAGAAGGTTGAGAATAAAATAATTAGTTTGGAATATAAACCAGATGGAGAGATGGTAGCAGATATGATGACTAAACCAGTCCCTTCTCCTAAATTGATATTATGTAGGGAGAAGTGTGGACTGAAGCAAAAGATAGACTAGAAAATAAGGGGAGTGTTGAAAAAGGAGGTATTTTGTAGTCTTTCTTATGGACTTACTGCAGCCCTCATGCTTGTCGTAGTCACTGAGGACCTGTATAAAGCCATGGCTGCTTGCTGCAGCTAAAGGAGACAAGCAGATCATTCAGGGCAGCTTTTCTTTGCAAAATATATTACTGCACCTTGTGAGAATTGACCCAGTGACCTCTGGATGATCACCGTACGGACCAGCCGTACGCCTTATCCAGTAAGCCTTGAAGATTCGATACATGTATATGGCGCGATAATGATTTAAAGTTGTACAGCGCCGGACATTTCATTTAACAAGTTACGGAACGATTTATGCATAGAAACATACCGCGTCGCACGAAATCGGGACCGCACGAAAATTACGAATTAACATTTAATTTCGACGGACGAAATTAAAATGTCTAGATCTGATCGAAGGACTCACAGTGGGGCCGGAATACCGGAATAGACATTTGGCGGTTTGCGGAGCAGATGTCGGCGGATGACACGTGGCAACATATGGTTGGACGGCGGACATTACGGGAGGAGCAACTACGGCTCCGGAAATGACACGCGTCAGCGGACCGGCCATGCCGTACTATGGCCGTACAAGAAGTACAGCGGTACCTGTACCTTCTTGTACTTTACAGTAATATGATTGGTCTAGTAACTTAGAGATAGGTTTAGAGAGGTAGCTTAGGACTTATAATATTTTCGGTTTTTCAGCCTCTCTCCCAGAGAGCACCTATATTTATGGACCAACTTTGGTCAGCCATAACTTAATGCTCAGGTGAGCAAATTCAGTGATTCTTTTTGCAACAGACTCAGGGGAGTCTAGGCTACACAAGGGTATAATTGGTCAGTGTTTTTGCGTTCCAAGTGGGACTTATTCACTGTCAAAGTTAAAAGTGCATATATTATCCTAGAGGTTACACATAAGCTGGACATTCTTGTACCAATGGAGGTCGCAGAATTACAGTAGATGTTTAGGGTTTGTGACATTTTGTCGTCACGCTCACTATGACAATGTCGCCGTCTCTAATTCCAAATCTTTTTACCATGGTTTCCCAATTTTGTTTTTTCGTCCTTTCTCACTCTTCTTGTCATCAAAATACGCCCAAAGACATATATAGATTATATTTTAAGAGATCTTTCATTTGATACCATTATTGCCTCTTTTCATTGCAAGGATTGTGAGATATACATTGTAGTGGGAGAGGTAGAAAAAAAGAGGCGCCTTCATGGACTTCGCTTTTGTGGAATGGCATCTGTTGCTCGAGTCCCCTCCACGACCCCTACACGGAGAAAAGTCCGTACATGCTGAAAATGGAGAGTGGTTTTTTTTTGGTACTCCGCGTACTGCAAAAGATAATTAAAAAACCTTCGACGCCTGCTACAACTTCTGCGTATTCGTTCATATCACGAAACTTTACTTAAAATCTTCTCGCGAGGTGATTTGAGTAAAAGTTTGAAGATGAAGTGGAGGGACGGGAAAGTGGGTGGAAACGCACTAAACGACAAATGGCAGTACATTTGAAGTTTCAAGTTGACGCAAATCTTTCGGTATGGTTGCTGATTTTCTGGTTGCAGACTAATTGTTGGAGGAAAACGACAGGAAACCCTTACTTTATCACATGGTAAATTGCCTTTAGGGCGTGTTCCCATGTGTTCGAGTAAGGATTTTTTTCCGTCGTTTTCATAGAAAATGGGACTTGCAACGAGGAAGTATTACAACGTACGAAAAATGGGCAAAAACACTAAGTACATTTTGCGTCATCTTTGAACTTGGAAAGTACGGCAATTTGGCGTTATTACCATTGTGACCCACTTCCAACTCATCTTCACACTTGCACTGGAATCAAATCGCGACCTGATTTTTATCAAAATACTACCCTATTGACCAATAGAAAACTGGGATTGCACGCGTCAAACGTTTTCAAAAATTTTGAACAACGGAGAGTACACACTATTTTTTCCCCTGCTCGTCACGCGCATGTACGTACGAAAATGACGAGCATGGACGGAAAAAAATTGTTGGGGTCTCGGACCTCCACTTTTATTCATGGGTCCTTTGCAAAATTTTACGTCGCCCTCCTCTCTCCCCCTCTTTCTCACTCGACCATTCCTCTTTCTCTCTTATATACACGAGATGCAGCAATAATAGTATCAAATGAAAGATATTTTTATATATATATATATATATATATATATTTTGAATATTTTTGGTCTAAGTTTGATGGCATATCGAATGATAAGAGATAAGAAAACGAAATCGGGAAGCCATGGCGGAAAATCTACGTACTGATGACGTCATATGGTAGCATGACTTCGCTATGTCACAAAACCCTAAATATCTATAACGTCACAAAAACCTCGACGTCTATAACCGTCGCCGTTTTTAGGAAGTTTCGTAGTCGTCTACGTTTCGTTTCGTAGACTGTCGCACATGTATCTGTGCTAAAATCCAAAGTAGCGTTTAAAAGTTTCGGTTACATGGGAACACGCCCTTAATCGTCAAAATTTCTAGCCACGTCTACAACCTTCACATTTAAAAGTTCTCTCTAAAAAGTATTACGGAGAATCTTCGCAAAAATTTAAAAGCTGCATGGGCACACAGCCTAATAAGGCACACTGGAAGCGTCGATGCGCTTCTCTTTTAAAACAAAGCGAAACGAAACGACACTACGCGTGCGAAATAATACGACACACATAAAAGCAATTGACCGAAATGAAACAACAATTGACCAGCGTACGAAACGAAATACGCGCTCTGCCAAAACAAATGGCAAACTACATTCAAATGAAACGGACAAAAGTACACATTGTACCAGAACCAAAAACTTACCGAAACAAAAACATAGATGTACGATACCATAAAAGCATGTGGCAAAAGTGAAACGCGACGTACGGATTAGTACCAGTTTTACGTTAAGAATCAAAGGTCATTCACGTGTAACAATTTCACACCTGCCGTTGGTTACTGTCCTCCTCGAATAAAATAGTTGCCGGAAAGCCGAATGGACCGATTGCTTTGCGGATGAGGACCCAAAAAAAATCGAACGGTCACTGTCTGCGCCGTAACACTCGTGGAATCTATCAAGATTCTTCGGTAAAGATGCTTTTCAAAAATAAAATAAAACTACGATATAATACGCAAACGTACGCGATCCAATAACCTTCAATACAGATAAGGTTGAACCTTGCAGAACTCACTGTTTCGCTGATAGAAACTCTTAAACTGTAGTTTAGCATGAAATGCCACGATAGTTTTGTAGCGATCTCACCGTACGGTACTTTTCAAAAGGACAAAATTGTTACTGTACTATTCTGCAATAGTGACGACAAAGTGCAAAACGTTTTACCTTTTGTTAGACCGGCGGCTATGTACTGTCGTGTCAACAACTCCCATTGTCTCGTCATTGGAGCGCGAATCAGGTGCTCTTCCTGTCAACCACTCGCCTCTCTCTCCCATTCCCTCCCTCCCTCCCTCCCTCCCTCCCTCCCTCCTTTTCCCCCTCATCTCCTCCCCTCTCCTCAGTCATGTTATAAACACTTTTGAATTTCAAAAGTGAATGTAAGCGGTGCCTTTTGCTGTCGAGTCATACCACGCCTACACTAATTTTGTACATTAGTAGACTTGCGGACTAAGACGCTTGCGGCCTCAAATAATTCCTCTTGCGCAAATCGTTTCCCATCAGGCAATTGTAGAAGCCATCCGTACAAAGGTACAGTAGTAGGTCGCCGACTGTCCGTACAAACGTAGGCTACGCTACAGTAGTACGGTTATTTTTTTGGTCAAAACTTTTCCAATTCGTCTTATTCGGCCCAAAAATGCGCCGACTCTTAGATCGCAAATTTATGCAGCTAGTCGTGTTTCGTTTTATTTCCTTTCGGCTTTGACTCCTCAGGCACGCTTGCAGCTTTTCGATCGCACGTGCGAAGGATCCGCAGATCCGCAGACTCACGTGCGAAGGATATCTTTCGTATTTGGCACGAATGGCAAGGTTGCGAGACACGTGGCGACTTTCCGCACTCGTGTTGGTTTTGCTGACGTTGAGCGTTGTTTCCTGAAGGAGCAGGTGAGTGAAACCTGACCGTACATTGACCGTACATTAAGGTAACTGAAACTATATGTGGAGGGTTCTATTTTATAGGAGTAGGATTATTGGACGCCATAATAAAAGACAGAGAGAGTAAAAACAATTGGAATTGTGTGATCGAGATTGATAATTTCATAGTGAAACGAGATCCTTTTATACAAAGTTACAAAATGCTAATTACTGTGGATAGTACTGTACTACCCTACACAAAGTAGATTTGGACGGCTACACAAAGACCAAATCTATTAGACAAATTTGACCGACGAAAAGAAAAAGAAAGAATAAGACCAAAAGTACAATTATAAGACTGCACTTGAATAAGTGGAGTACGGTTTTGTTCACATAGGACAAATGAGACTAAAGTGGACGAGACCGCACTCGAATAAGTGGAGTACGGTCTTTGTTCTCATAGGACAAAAGACTAAGTGGACGAGACCGTACTTGAATAAGTGGAGTACGGTCTCGGTTGACCTAAGACGAAATGAGACTAAGGTTGACGTACGGAAACAGACCGGAAATTACCCTTAACATATTTCAAGACTTGTTGCCTGTGAGGTAGTAGTATGTTAAATCAAGTTTTATGGAAAGAGCTAGCATTGAAATGGAGAAAAGGTTTTTTTGTACGGAAAAAGAGAGAGGAAAACAAAAATAATTTAATTCCTTTTAGACGTGTTTTTGTTTGTCATCATGCTTTTTATGCCTAAACAACTTCCTTTCCACATTTGTTTGTTCTTTTGAATTCAAATGTTCGAATCGAACATAAGAAATATCTTGTGAAAAATCTAGATCTCATAGCCTAATTATTGGGGGAGGATATGATGTCATTAATAGCGATGTACGCCGTTAATGTTTGAAATGATGTGTGCCAGCTGAGTTTTTTTTTTGATTTTTTTTTTATATTTTCTGTTTAATTTTGTATTCCACAGTTCTCGCATTATGGGTAAAGAAGAAATGATTTGCATGGGCCTTCCAAGGCCAACTGTTTCAAAACTAAAAGATTGCAAATATAAATTTGGCAAAATCATATAAGGTTTCAATTTCTACATGAGGTGTAAACGACAAAACTTTAGAATACGTTTTTAATGATTTTGAAGTAACATTTAAAACACAACAACTACATGGGATGCATGATGTTAATTATTAAAAGATCATGTTTAAAATAATTCAGTCACTTAAAGCCAAACTTATTGTCGGTTGCATTGTTCAAATGTGCGAAACAACTGGAAATGTTATATGTGGTTACCCTAAACTATACATGTACTAAACATAATAATGCCCATATACTATATAGTAAACACATAAAATTTCCAAAAAAAATCCAATTTTTTTCACATCGTATAATGCCCTTTTTTCTAGGTAAGGATTGGTTACACACCGAAGTGTGTGCAACATACACAAAACTTACAAGCTGAAACTTACAAAAGTATCACACTTCACAAAAGGTCACTGTCGGCCAAATACGCATATGTTAAATCAACGTTTTTCTCTCGGTTATCGAACGGTGAAAGGTCCCGATAAATTGCTCCTAGACCAACAAATCATTGTCGGCGATAAAGAGAAAAAAAAATCGTACACTATATAATATTACTTTATAATGTACTGTGTTATATTTATCACTCTATATAGAGTTGCATGCCACGTATGACAATCTGCTCAGTACGTGTAATAAGCCGTACAAATACACGGTATAAACCTTACAATTGTCGTCGATAGTTATCGAACCGGTGTTATCGCGATAAAAAACCGATAGAAATAGGTTTTTAATTGCAATAATATCGGAACTGATATATCCTACCAATATGTTTATTATCAGTAGGCCAAAACCAGGAGCATATTGGTTATCGGCAAATGGCTACCGATACACACCACTACAAACAATGTTCCATCAACCAAAACATACATTACAGAAAAAAAACGCGCGCAGGTCCACGTGTACGGTTCGAATGCGAAACCGAAAACGCGCACGAAACACTACAGATAATTACCAAACTGAACTAAATCTCGCCTACCCAGACACTCAACCGATTCTTACAATGCTAATCATAACAATTGCAGCGCATGGGCAATGAAGTGGCTGGATGCAAAGTGTACATGAAACAGAGGACAAAATAATTGACTTACAATTTGTGACTGCGTAGCTTTTAATTTGGTCGCAGGTTACTCTGGAGATTTTTTTGTTTGTTCTTGATTCTGGTGACTAGTCTCTTTTTGTGCTGATTGTTTCTTTTTTTTGTCGGTAACTTTAACACAGACGAGTCAACATGCGTAGGATTGTTGGAGGAATATGAAGAAATTCCTGACATAGATTCTCCATCAAATGACATCGAAAAATATTGCTATTTGGAATATAATTCATCACGTCTTGCACTCATGTGGTGCAAAGAACTTTGCTCAACAGACTGCAACTGTTTAGGTTTTCTGTACGATGGGAATATGTGTTGTTATAAAGAAAGCCTTATTCTCAATGACACAGGCCGAGTTAATAGAATCGGCTGGGATTTGTATTTACGACGCTATGGTGAGTGAACTTCCTAAATTAGCCTGAGGGGAGAGAACTTCCGTGGAAAAAATCAGGCGAGTGCTGCGTGGTATTGTTCCCTGCAAACTACAAGCGACATCCAAGATTAGAGGATCAAGAGAAACAGTTCTAATTCACTACAATTTGCATGGTTATTAGTCTGGACTGCTTTTAATTTTCACACCAAACTTTTGCGATCCCCACGCAGTAGAGACCACACAATGTTTGGTCCATGCTATACAACTTACGATGTAAATGGTGACCCACACTTTTGTTTCATTTTCATAGTTAGCGTGGATCTTATTAATTATAGATTCTATCTCCATGTGTTTCTTTAGGGTTTTTTTTTGAGTTTTCTTAGGTTTTTTTGTATGATATACGGTGTATTAATACTTCAGTCTTCCGATAGAAGAACACGGGAGAATATCTTGTTTTCTATCTCTCCGCTTTTGTACTTGCACTGACTTATAGATACGTGTGCAACTAAGGATTAGCAGTACCTGTTTAGATGAAAATTTTAACAATAGTTTTTGTTAGTTTATTTCCAAGTTTAGCATTGGCTACTAGAATGGTACACTAAATTTCATCAAAAACACTTTTAATCGTTTTAGAAATACTAATTTGTTAGGTGTCTTTTTAATCTTCTGAAACGTGCAGTTTCACCACCGTCGCCGCCTTTCCCACCACCTTCCCCTCCTCCTCCGCCTCCTTCCCCTCCTCCACCTCTCGGTGAGTCCAAGGATTTTGATGTTTGGCACACATTTGGGACACAATCTATTTGCAATTTTTTGGTGTGATGTTGTTTTGCTAGTTTTTTCTGTTTAGGTCGAAGGTGCTTTATCTTTGACAATTTGGGGTGTCGTTAGTGGCTCACGGCGCTAGATGAAACTTTGGATAGACCAAAAAGTTCCAGTGTCATCCGTTTCCTATTGATTTAAAAACCATACTAAAACTTAGTAAATTATTAGAAGTCGTACGAAATGAAATTCGGACCTAAATTTATTGCCCACATGGAGGCCCTTTATGGGCGTCGTTTCGGGAGCTACAGAGGTAGAAGAAATGATTTCTGCTAAGTAATTCATTGTTATTGCTGATAAGCTTTGAGAATATTTTTCAGTGATTAAGCATTTCTCAAACTTCCAGAGTTACAGAAAGGTGAATAGAACTAAAACAACGGATTGCAACTAGATTAGCTTTAAATTAGTGACATGATAACAGTGCCATTTTGAGAGCTTAATCTTCTGTTGACGTACAAAAAATGTACCGCTCAGTACCCGGAATTGTGGTGTAAACCACACTAAAACCTATATAAAATTGGACCCACCAGCGTAACATGTGAGCTGGTGGCACAGTGGTAGTGCGTTCGCAGCTAAAGTGAAAGGTCCCAGGTTCAAATCCTGGCCGGCTCATCAATCCCTTTATTGGGGTCGTCCATTCTATCCCCCGATTCTAGGAATCTTTACATGGTATCGGAGCCAGGGGGACCAGGTTTACATGGACTATTATGACCGGCTACCTCTCAAGGGGGGGTGTTGACGTACAAAAAATGTACCGCTCAGTACCCGGAATTGTGGTGTAAACCACACTAAAACCTATATAAAATTGGACCCACCAGCGTAACATGTGAGCTGGTGGCACAATGGTAGTGCGTTCGCAGCTAAAGTGAAAGGTCCCAGGTTCAAATCCTGGCCGGCTCATCAATCCCTTTATTGGGGTCGTCCATTCTATCCCCCGATTCTAGGAATCTTTACATCTTCACTATGATATTCAGTTTTCATTCATCCAATTTCTGCTCCAAAATAATTTTGTATAACTGGCCATCTTGTGTGTGGTTTAACTTAAAACCTGTAATTATTGGTTAGTAATTTGAGACACCTAATTATACTGATCGATTTTGAACACATTGGCCGGCATGCTTGTGCGACACGGCAGGCGACAACAAATCCAATGGCCTTCTAATTGGATTCGTTACGGGGTCCACTGCGGTCGCCATTTCCCTAATAGCCCTTTTAGGCTGTTGCTATTTTCAGCGTCACCGAAGTGAGGCTAAACCCTAAAACCTGTGTTTCTCAAATTAACGGGCACCTTGATGATTCAATTGCCCGTCATTGTGGAATCGTGATGGACTACACGGACTTCATATTTTGAACACATTGTCACTCTTTACCTTAAGGTCATTCAAACACGTGAACATGGAAGCACATGGAAGAACCATCGACCTTTCAAATGGAACATGCAAAGGAACCAATCTAAGTTTTATTAAATTCAGCATCCGTGTATTTTTCCTAGGATTATATTCTATTGAAGATGGAGCATAAAGTAAACTGCCAAAAATGGAACATCACAATACTTTTCATGTGGCTCCCTTAGAATGCCACAAGACTCTAGTGTAATTTCCAATTCCTACGCTCTTTTTTGTTTGCCGTTTTCTCTAATATTTACTTGCATTGAAAAAAAAACTTTCCTAGAAGAAGCATGCAATAATGGTCTCACAATTATCCTTTTTGCCAACGTCTTTCATCTCCATGAAGTAGCTGCTTAAGCTCTGGGCTGACCTCTACATGCACCAAAGCACATGAAATTTTGCGGAAGTACACATATGAAGGAGAGTACTGGAATGTGCAGGATAGTATCATTATTAGACCTATCATCGCCTCATGATGCAGTCATGGTCCACATCCGGATGACGGTGTGCACGGGGAATGTTGCAATTGTTCGACGTGAACTTGTGAAAGGATATATTACCATACTAAACTATTTCAAGGACCATTTTTTGCCCGGTTGATGTATTATTGCGTGTATGTTATGTTTCTTGTTTTTTGTAAATGATTGATTCATTACATTTATATAGCATATGAATGTTAATTTTTGTACGAACATTTTTCATATTTCTGAAACATTTCGAAGGTCCTTCTCAAGAAACATGTAAAAGAACTAAAAAAGGGTTGGTTATTCATAATTCTTATGTTGGACTCCAGGAAATAGAGACGCTCTTGAAGATAAACGCCCCGCCTCTCAAACGAGCGCCGACCACAAGTACGGAAAAACTCATCCAAAGCCACACCCAAACAACCAAATATCTCGACCGCCATCGGAATGAAGCCATCCATAGCATCGCGATGGGCATAATCACTAATCGTTATTAGTGTTTTTTTGCCACTTAAAACATCTTTTCTCGATGCACACAGGTTGGATTGTCAATCTGATGGTTGCTATTTGCAAGATTCTCAACTTCCTATTGGTTGTCTCGGATTGACAATTCGACAAGTGTGCACGACGAAAAGATATTTAAGTGGCAAAAAAAAAACTTTAACACTAATAACGATTAGCGGTGTAGTATAAAACCTAGTGTTGTGTATCGGTAAAAAAATTATCGCGATAACACCTATACCGATAGTTATCGGTTATCGAACGGTCAGACTTACCGATATATTTGTACTTTCTGTACTTTTCTGTCCGGAGTACACGTGGCAAGTTTCCAGTGGTTCCCAAGGAAGAAAGGGACAAAGCCATGGCGTCGGATGTGAAAGGTACATCGTTTTCACTGGAGTCGTACTAAATTCGTACGTATCTCATGCCGGCTACTGTACTTTCGGCTTGTACAAATGATCTGATTGGTAGGCACCAGTAGATAGGGGTTGTGAGTAGGGCGCGTCGGGGGAATAACACGTACACTTGAGTGAACTTGCCGTACATTTATCTGTACGGTCCGTACATATATCTCTTTACCGATATATCGATTATCGGCTACCCGAAAAACGGCCCATATCGGTTATCGGCAAATCCTTACCGATACACAACACTACTATTTGGGCTGTGAATTGTTCTTGTTGTAAACATAGGTCAATATGTCAAGTTCAAAAATGCGTGTGAGCGTCCACAAAAGTAAGTTAGGATTAAAAAAAACTATTTTCCAGTATCTCCGCAGTATCCTCCAAAATTTTGTCTTAATTCCATCTTGTTGGCTTCAGATTGTATTGAAACAAGTTTCTGCATTTTCTACGTTCTGGCATTCAAGGCCAATCATTTCTTATACTCCAAATAATCTGCCTCTCTCAATCGTGTTTGAAGACTCCATCCATTCGTTTTGGAAAGTTAAGGTTACCACCATTAGGGTTATGGTTGTTGCGGAAAATGAATTGATAATTATTGATATATGTTGTAAGTGAGATTAACTCTGAACTGAGAATGAATACTTTTTGGCCTAATTTTCACCTTTTCACCTGTCTGTCTATGGTGTATTCTACAGGTGGATATCATCTCTCAAATGAGCCATACCAATATTGTCCAACTCTTGGGATATTGCGACGAGGGCACGGAGCAAATTCTTGTGTACGAGTTTATGGAGAAGGGCAGTTTAAAAAAACTTCTACATGACGACGAAGGTTTGCTCAGCGCATGATAACCCAAGTTTTCCTTCGCAAATTGAGCACCATTTCTTCAAATTGTTTCAACTTGTTCAAATTGATCTTGTCCAGTCTAGCAGTGTAGATCGAATTTGTGTATAAAAAAAAACATGACCACCCCACTTCGTGTGTCTACACCATAAAAATCTGCCAAAATTATGCTAATTGTCTTACACAATATAGCGTGAAAGCTATTGTCATTGTCATACAAAGATGGCATACAACTCAGCATAAATTGAATTGCTGAGATGGATTGTTTTGTATGGTAAAGACTATGCTTAGAAATCACCTTTTTGCGGATATTTACAGTCAATATTCAAGCGTCTAATGTACACAATTTTTATCCAAGGTTGAGGAGATGATGCTTTTATTTTTTATATCTCGAATAAAAACCGAAGAAAAAATATTTCCAAACCATTGCAAAAGTCTTTCCAAGTGTAGTGCACTGTTTTTCTGTAATTTTTAACGCGTTTATATTACCAAAATATACGACTCTTCCAAATTGGTGTAACTGACAGTAGGGGCATTCCCACTAGCGCAATACTCCAAGAAATGTTGAAATGTTGTTTTCCGAATGTTACCCGACATTGGGTTAGAATCGGGTGAAAATAAAGCGATACTTCCCGATTTTGACCAAGTATCGGGTATCATTGCGTGAATATTTTGTAGAAGTTCTATTGAGTTTAGAGCCATGACCAAAATGAGAAAGGACTCAAAATAGGATAGGACGAGAGTAACTTTAGCTCAGAAATACTTTAATTGAAAGTCTTAAATGAAGACAAAGGTTGACTAAATACAATTCAGCTATGGTAAGAGTTCCTCTTGGAAAAATCACTGAGAGAAAGGAGGTTTGACAGGACAGAAGGGAGGAAGGGAGGGAGAGAGGAGGAGACGGACGGAAGGAGGGAGAAAGAGAAACAGGCAGGAAGAGAGGAAAGGAGGTAGGAAGAGGGGTAGGAGGGAGAGAGGAAGGAGGTGGAGAAAGGAAAGAGAGGGAGGAAGGAAGAGAGGCAGGAGGATGTGAGAGAGGCAATGGAAGCAGAGGGAAAGAGGGAAGGGAGGGACAGACGGAATGGAAGCCAGTGGACAGGGGCTTCATTAGGGGACAGCCTAGGAAACCGACTGGAAGATAATCATAGATCATAATCATAGATCAGAATCCGGCAGGATTTCTGATTGTGCAGGTGAGGCGAACAGAAAGCAGTAGTGTGTACAGGAATCTCAGAGTCTAGGCTAGACAAGAGAGTAAAAATGGAATCCTAGATTATGCTTAGGTAACCTGCCTGAAACATCTAACATAGGCTATTTCCAACACGTTCCTTCAACATTCCAACGTTTCGCAATTGTGAATACACAGAGTCATTCAGGAGATTGAATTACGCAAAAACCATTTTAATTCTTTATCTATTCTTTGCTTAAGTCTCTTATTTCGGTAACCTCATATGTGAATTTACTCTTGTGCTTTGGGTTTTTTCAAGCAACTCATGCAACTTCTATGAGTTGACTTGGAAATTCCTCCGAGTAGTGGTTCAAAATATAGTATTAAATGCAAGAGAGTTTCTTTAAGATTGCGCTTGTTGTGTGGTTATTGGTGATGTTGTAGGGGAAAGTTTAACGATTCAGAAAAGGGTGGAGATAGCAATTGATGTAGCGGAAGGCCTTAGTTATTTGCACCACTATGCAGGAGCCACCGTCATTCACCGAGACATTAAGTCCGACAATATTTTGGTCAACTACAATTTCAAGGTATACTCTAAAACTTAGCCACTAATGAGCCGTGTTGCCTTAAATCAGAAGCACCGCTTCCACTTTTTTCAATGATGTGCTATTGAGGCAAACAAAATAATTGTAGTGACGTTGGAATAAAAGTTACAGTCAAGTAGAATTACGTAATTACCCTATTTCCTTAGGGCTTGTTGACTGCTTCCCTTCGCTGTCATTTTCTGCATGGTAACAAACCTTACCATTAACCACTGCGCCACCTCCCGGATATCGAGGCTGGTGAGTCTCTTCGATTGGTACAATTTTCATACGTCAACAGGCATATCTACAATCTGGAGCTCGGCATATTCCATACTGTGGGAAAATTGAGCCGGCTAGGGCTTGAATCTGGGACCAATGACTAGAGCATTGCGCTAGCCATTGCGCTAGCCATTGCGCCAACAACCTGTTACGATTTACAATTATTGAATCTAGGTTTACGTGATGCTTGTTCGTTTTTAGTGTGGTTTAGATTTGGTCTCGCGTCACTTCGTGTATTTAGTTTGGTTTCATTTAGTACTCCGTGCGTCGGTTTGCGAATTCGGTTTTGTTTCGTTTGATGTATTATTTCGTGCGTGTACTTTTCACACGTACACGATTA
>JBBHKE010002900.1:0-65644 GCA_037447655.1 Zygnema cylindricum
AACGAGTAGAACAACAAACAAATAAAAATAAAGCAGAAATAGGATAAATTGTTATAACTAAAAAAATAGAGCAAAAAAAACATAAAAATAAAAATAAAAAACAAATGAAACAAAATAGAAAAAAAAAAAACAAAAAAAAAAAAAAAATAGAAAAAAAAAAAAAAAAAAAAAAAAAAACAAAAAAATATATAAATATATATATATATATATACATATCCACACAAAGTAATAATAGGTAAAAAACAGATGAAAAAATAGAATGAAAATAAATAAAATACAAATTAAACGGAGAAAAAGATAAGCAATAAAAAATAAATAAAGATAAAACAAATTAGACTAACGAGTAGAACAACAAACAAATAAAAATAAAGCAGAAATAGGATAAATTGTTATAACTAAAAAAATAGAGCAAAAAAAACATAAAAATAAAAATAAAAAACAAATGAAACAAAATAGAAAAAAAAACACAATAAAAACAAAATTGGAATAGTTGAACAATATGCCAAAAAATTATTTGGTATAATATAATAATAAAAATTAAACAATAGTACTCTACCAAAAATAATAACGTTACCATTACATTCATTGCTATTCAACACCATTTACAGTGAAATTTTAACTCATTTTAGAAAAAGCAATTAGCTTCGTGCACTCTTTATTCTTACAAGTCTGTGAGTTTTGTGAGTTGACTGATGGACGATGGAATGCTTCCACTCAACTGGCTGTTACCTAAATATCTGTAACACCATCCAACCCATCAAACCCCCCAACTCTCACAGTAAACATGGTGTTTGTTGTGGGGTGAGGGTTTGTTGTGTTTGTTGTGGTTTGTTGTGATTCCACCATCACACTATATTTGGTTTCTAAAGCCGTGAAACTAGGCTCCCTTGACACACCAAATATCGTTTAAACGAGGGGTAAGTGTAAGTTCTCTACCCTACATTTGGTTTGGGGGAGGGTTGAAGGTAAGCTCCCCGGTCATACTAAATATGGTTTGTGGGAGGGTTTAGTCTTACAAGTATATGAGGTTGGTGAATTGACCGATGGACGATGGAATGCTTCCACTCAACTGGTTGTCATTTAGCACTCTGTAACGCCATCAAACCCATCAACCCCCTCAACCCTTTATAAATGCCTTTCATTTATTTGGTCAGGTACAAAAATAACAAAAGAAAAAACAATGGTCTCTAGTTACATTTGCTCTAACACAAAATGGAAGTTGTGAAACTAAATAACCATTATTTTGATGCATTTTTAGTTGTAAATAACTGACTTCATACATTCCACCTTTTTTGTCTGTATATATGTTTATGTGTGAGAGAGAGGCGGAAAGGAAGGTGGGTGTGGGATTAAGCTCCCCATCCACATTGACTATGGTGTTAAGGGCATTAGTCCCCCCGGTCTCCAACTCTCCCTCTTCCCCTCAACTTTTTTTCTCCCTCTCATTCTCTCCCTCCACCTTTCAGTCCCCGCCGGCTCTCTTTTTCCCCCTACATCCACTTATATTGCATTGTTTGCTAATTTAACAAAAAAGAATGGAATAGTTGAACAATATGCCAAAAAAATATTTGGTAAAATATAATAAAAAACTTAAATATAAGTACCTTACAGAAAATAATAACGTTACCATTACATTCATTGCTATTCAACACCATTTACAATGAAATTTTAACTCATTCTAGAAAAAGCAATTAGCTTCGTGCACTTCTTAGTCTTACAATTGTTGGAGCTTTGTGAGTTGACTGATGGACGATGGAATGCTTCCATTCAACTGGTTCACAGGTAGATATCTGTAACACCATCCAACCCATCAACCCCCCCTACTCTCAAAATAAACATGGTTTGCGGGAAGGCCGAGAGTAAGCCCCTCCGTCATACTAAACATGGTATTTGGACAAAGTGAGCAAATTACAAACGTGCACATCAGGTAAACTAACAGACAGGACCAACTCTTAATTACCAATAAGAGTGAAGTTCTATTAGCGAAAAAATGGGGTTGTTCATGAAGGTTGTAATGTTTTTGTACAGTGACGTACCATTTTTTTGTTTTTGTCGGTTAAACATTTGTATTGAAGGACTCATTGGATTCTCCAAGGCTATACGCGTAGAGCTTTACTGTCGGATGTTCTGCTTCACAAAATCCGATATGCCATCGGTCGAATCGAACCCTTAAGTTTGTGGCAATTAACCTCTAAGAGGATACTTCTCACAAATTGCCCGTAAAACAATTATGCCACTTGGAAAAAAACAAAATGATCCACGATGAACGCGCGATCAGGTGCCTACACGTCGTATGGGCTATGTGCCTTACGTCAGGGTGGATGCGAGTCCACTTAAAGCCTTGAGAAAATCTTTGACGGAGGATATTCTTTGACGCTCCGGTTGCCATCCACTAACCATTTTGACATTTGCGTACGCTTCTACAAATCTTAAGTTTCGCCCGTCAGTACAGATTTTTAACTAAATTTTTTCGCTCGAGGAATCTTTTAAAGTTTATTTAATTATTTATTACAATTCACCACAAAGTTTCCCTATAATATATGAGCGTACAGATAGCACATTATAGTACACCGCCACACCGTCCTATACTAACTCTAAAAAAACAATTAGAGTTATTAAAATTTTAGGTTCGAACTTCGAAGGTCAAAATTTGAAGGCGTCAAATTGGCTTTATTAAGGAAAGGTGTAGAGATACGTAACTACGAAATCTTGATTTTTTTCGTTATTTGTTAACCTAACTGTACCTTATTTTTTTCATTTTTTTAACGAATCACCCGGCCTAAGGGCGTGTCCCCATGTGTTCAAGTAAGGGTTTTTTTCCGTCGTTTACACAGAAAATGGGACTTTCTACTTGAAAATATTACGCCGTACGAAAAATGGGCAAAAACTCAAATACATTTTGCGTCATTTTGGAACTTGAAAGGTACGGCGATTTGGCAGTATTATCATCGCGACCCACTTCCAGCTCATCTTCACACTTGCAATGAAATCAAATCGTGACCTGCTTTTAATCAAAATACTACCCTATTGACGAATAGAAATCTTGGGTTGCACGCGTCAAAGTTTTCATTTGTTTTTTTGCAGTTGGGATAATACACGAAAAAAATATTGTTTGTCCGTTTGCTTATGTTGTCCACTTGTGGGCGTCTACAAATGTCATTTTGTAGACGTAGGCGATTGCTTATGTCGTTCACGTGTGGGCGTCAACAAATGACAGTTGGCGTCGACAATTGTCCCAGTATGTCGGGAGCTCTTTGCGGCGTACAAATGTCAGCAGTTTGGGTTTCGCAAGTATTGGCGACGTGTACAACTGCCACATATTCAAAATAATGAACGCGCAAGTAACGATTGACATAGGCACACTTTGAAAAGTACACCGTAAATCAGCGCTAAATTCCAAAGTAACGTTTCAAAGTATTGGTTACATGGGGACACGCCCTAATCCGGCACGCCCCCAAAATTTGGCACCCAAATCTGTTCCGGATCCGACGCGGCCGGCAAGGGTACGGATAAGTACAGACGTATGGGTATGGAACAAACCCCCATACAAGTGTGGGACCTTCGGCACCTCGCGGCACCTCGCGCCGACATTTCGGCACCTCGCGCCGACATTCGGCACCTCTTGGGATTGGGTACGAGAAATAGGGTTTCGGGTTTAGGGTTGTTTTTTTAATAAAAATAAAAAAACCGAAAAAAAAACCCTAAACGAGCGGTCGCGCGGATAATACGGCGCGACGTGGACGTCTTCGGCACCCGGGGGGGCAAAAAGCTGCAAGATTCAGACGGGTATCCGATTGTGACCTCTGGAGTACGGAATGTTTAGTACAAGATTCGAATTCGTGCGTCTAAAGTACGGCCTAATAAATATCGTTTTTAGGTAGGCCAAAAAAACTGAAAAAGGTACAAATTGATAATCGGTAAAAGGCTACCGATACTCAACGCTACAATAATAACGATGAGTGAATTTGCGAAACCAAACTGCCAAAAAATCAGTTCAGTATAGGACACCGTGAATCGCTATTAATGTTTATTTTGCCACTTAAAACATATTTTCTCCGTACACATATGTCGGATTGTGGATTTGACGGTTGCGATTGAATGGTAGGATTCTCAGATTCCGGTTGGCGGTCTCTAATTGAAAATCAGACAAATGAGTACAGATAAATTAAGTTTTAAGTGGCGGAAAAATTAGGGTACTTTCGCATGTGCTAAAGTTACAGTTATTTTATGTCGTTTTCCTCCACAACTTAGAAAAAAACGTGAAAATCTGCAGCCATACCAAAAAATTGAAATTACCACCGTACAAGTTGCGTTACCGTGAAACTTTATATGTACTACAGTTTGTCGTCTAGCGCGTTTCGACCCAATTTCGCGTCCCTTCAGCTCATCTTCAAACTTTATATTAAATCACCTCGCGAGGTGATTTTAAATATAGTCACATGAGGTGAGCGAATAGGCAGGCGATGTCGCACGTGTCAAAAGTTTTTGACAATTTTGTCCGCGGAGTACCAAAAAAAAAAACCCACCGCTGTGCGTTACTTTTTTTCCGTGCGCTTTTTTCCGTACAGGGGCCGTGGAGGGGGTTTCGACCAACGGACGCCATTTCGCAAAAGCGAAGTCCGTGAAAGCGCCTCTCTCTCTCTCACTCTCCCACTAACGCGTCTATCTCACAATTCTTGCAATGAAAAAAGGCAAGAAAGGTATCAAATGAAAGATATATAAAAAATATTTCTTTTGGCTGTCTTTTAGCTTATTTTGGTGGCAAGTAGAGTGAGAACGGACGATAAAACAAAATCGGGAAACCATGGCGGAATGTTTTGGAATTAGTGACGTCGACGCTATCATAATTTGAGCGTGACGTCAAAATGTCACAAACCCTAAACATCTACAATGTCACAAGTAGCTGGACGTCTACAACCGTCGCTATTTTGGAAACGTCATCAATTGTTGCGAGTTTTGTACTCGTCTACAATCGTCACAAATTACACCCACGTCTACTTCCGTCACAATCTAAAGTTACGATTTCATTTCTTTACACGACGAATGCTCTGAAAGTTGTACGGAGAATCTTCGCTAAAATACAAAGTAACAAGACTAAGTTTCGGTTACATGCGAAAGTACCCTTATTAACACTAATAGCGATACACGATGTACCGTCCGAAACCGTTTTGATTTTTTGGTCCAAACTTCAAACGGGGCCGAGGAGAATTCAAAACGTACGGACATGTTTGTACAAGATCTTTGCAACTCCGGCTTCTTCTGGGGAAAGTCGCAGCCTAACACTTTGACCTGACACGTTGAAAACCGAATTGTCCGAAAATTATGTCCGTCTTGTCGTAAACTTTAGTTTTTTTAAACTTCTGTCTTGTAGCGGTCGCTTGTGACGTCCAGATCTCTGTTACGTCACCTGTCGTTGTCACCGCGGCTATTGCTGAACTCTTAAATTTTCGATTATCCCGGCGGCAATATCTGACACGTGTAATTCTGCATGCAAATCTCAGCGGCGAGTTTTGCGAGCTTCGGAAATCTTTCTTTTATTTTGATTTTCAGCGAGTTTATATAAATCCTTTAAGTTTTTTCGAAGTGGCGATGGTTATGGTCGAAATAGAATTCAGATACCGGAGGTGCTCACTTTTTTCATTACCTCAGGTATTTTTTTCTATTTTTATTGTACTTGACGTAAACTATAAATTTGTGATGGTTCTGGAGGAGACCTGAGTAGAAGATTTGGAGTTCTTACTTTTAGACTTAGAAGAGGTGTAGATCTTGATTAAATTCTTGGTTTTTCACAGTTCAGAATGGCTGAAAAAAACTCCAAAAACCCCAAGTGCGAGTCCGAAGGGAAAGTACCAGCGAAAGTCTCCAGATGTAAATGCAATCACGTAGTCATAAAAGTGGCTGTGGTTTCTATTGTGGCAAATACTGTGTTGCTTGGTATCACAATTTCTTTGCTTTATCCAGTCTTATCGTTGCTTAACACTTTGAATAAATGTGCAAAGGCGATTGAGCAAGACCTCACGATTCCTGGAGGCTCACTTTTTCAAAAAATTGGAAACTGGTGTCACAAACGGTTCGGAAGGAAAGGAAAGAAAACAAAGGAAAAAGCAAGGGTGATTCATGGAATTAAATAACATGGCGACAATGAACACTAGAAGTGATGAAAGAAGGAAAATGACATGGAAATGTGATTGCAAATGGAGATGAGACCTGATTTGTCGGCAAACACAAAGCCATAACAATGTTTCCAACAAATTATGGAGCTCAATATTGGTTTTTATCCGTTATGTGTATTATGGAATAGAAATGTGAAGTTTTTGTAGTAATTCTCTGAATTTCAGGTTTTCTATTAGCTAGAGTATTCTTGGTGTCTAGAGACTCAAGAAAGAATGTAATCCCAGACCTCGAGGTTCATTTTTTTGAAGCTTACTTATCATCCCTCGTTACTTGTGGAACGACATTTCTTCATATTTTGAAAGTAAATTCTGTTCACTTTTCATGTTCCCAGCTCGTAAGGAAAATTGAAAATAAAGTTGCTAGGTGAAAAAATACTTGGTACATTCTAAACAAAGTCTATGTTGCATCATCAAATGTGTAAATTGTACTGATTTAAAAAAAAAACGGAAAACTGTCAATGGACACTTCTTTTTGAACACGAGGGGTAGTGTGACAATAGGCTCCAAATCACAGTTTCGATGTGTACGGATATATGGAAATGCTTTCTGTGGTTACCTAGTATCATATTCATATTACGCATGAAAAAACGATGGAATACGACCATAATATGGTTTACCAGATAAGTGTTACCATTCATTTGCACACTTTTGCTAAACAATTAACCAGAGTTTCCTTTCATTGAAAGAAGATGTGCAAAGCTTATATGAAACAAGCCTCGAGAAACATCGTTGTCCGTATATATTGCAAATGACCTTCAAACATGAACATAAAACAAAGATAAAAAACTATAGCTTCGACAAATAAGTTAAAATTATTCAATACAAACTTTCTTTGAAAGCAAAATAGTCCATATCAGCCCCTGTAAAATTTTTAGTAGACATACGCCAATATTTTATTGAAAACATTCATAATTGTGTAGCCTAGAAGTGGTAGTGTGAGACGGAGAGGGAGAGGGAGAGAGGCGCCTTCAAGGATTTCGCTTTTGCGAAATGACATCTGTTGCTAAAGTCCCTTGCACGGAAAAAAATCCGTAAAGGTTGGAAGCAGACAATTGAAGTCCGTACAAGTTGTAAATGGTCAATTTTTTTTTCATGTGTACTCTACGTTTTGCAAAAATGTCTTAAAATTCTACAACATGTGCAAAAACATAACCCTATTTGTTGTTTGCCTGTTACTTTGAATAAAATAAACTTGCGAGTTGTTTTCAGGTAAAGTCTAAAAATGAGTCGGAATGACGTTGCAGTAGGTCAAAAAGAGCAAGACGACAATATGTGTTATATTTTAAGTTTCGAAATGACGCAAATTGTACTCTGGTTTTCACAATTTTTTTGTACGACAAAAGATTTTCTCCTTGTATGTTTTGGACGAAAAAGACAAGAAAAAACTATTTCTTTAGCACATGGGAACATACCCTTACGACCTCAACAGTCGTCGTTTTCGTCATGTGTATCAAAATATTCACGAATAAACCTAATTTTGGTGTTTCTTGGTGACAAGCTTTGTCACCAGGACACTTTTACTTTAACATTGTATAATAAGAGTTATTTTTGTTTCATCCGTTAGTTACAAAGTTATGCTTTTTAACGAGCCATGTGCTTATTCCACTAAATGACATTATGAATTCTTTCTTGGCTACCTATAGATTGGCTATTTATAATCTTATTTCAAGTATCGAAAACAATTTCGGTTCGGCTCCACCAGTTCCACACTTTTGCATACAAATAAAGTGAGTAGTTGAAGCTAACTCTATATTGTCTCTCTGAAAACCGTCACATCCTATAATACGTGTTATGGATGCGTTGAATATATTAGTTTGTATATAACACGTATATTACAAACTTGATTTGTATATGTTAGTTTAGGTTTTTCTAACGCGCTAACTTCTTTAAAAATCCATTCCACACTTTTTTGGAATGAAACACGACCAAAATGGTGTAAAATGAAAGAGCTCTAAATATATTTCTTCTCTATCTTTGGGCACAGTAATGGACAGTAGAGTGAGAAAAAAAAAATCGAGAAGCCATGGCGGGAAGATATGGAATGAATGACGTGGACAGTGTTTAAAGTGAGCATGAAGTCACAATGTCACAAATCCCTCCAATGTCACAACTAACTAGATGTTTACAAGCGTCGTTATTTTTGTGAACCTCACCAATTGTCGCTGGTTTTGTAGTCATCTACAACTATCACAAATTGTACCCACATCTGGAATCATCACAACTTAAAGAAATGACTACCTTTAGAAACATCAAAACATTATAAAATGTACTAAAAAGAATCTTCACTGAAACAGAAAGTAACAAGCTTAAGTTTCGATAACATGCGAACATATTCTAAGGCAACTTACTTTCACCCAAGAAAGAAACTTGAAGACATTGCAAGCACGAAAAAACAAATTGACGTTGGTAAACAACGTATGATTCATTAAGGCAAAAATAGACAAATTACGTGTAATATTGATAACGACGTCCGTTCTCGTTACTATAGAAAAAGATAGGGTTTAGTGAAGCCGAAGTTAGCCACAGACAAATGTAAAAGACAAGCAAAAGAAAGAGATTGGTACGAAATTGCAAGCGAAAAAAACGGGTAAAGAAAGATAAATGACAAACTTAAGGCTACGGGCACATGTAATTGTAACTTAGATGTAACAGTAATAAGGGATCGGACCTATTTATAAATGGGTATTTAAGATTTTAGAATATAAAGTTATGAGTTTAAAAGTACTTTTTGGTACGTCGCAAGACACATCGTATTTTGTTGAAACCTTTTGGTACGTCGCATATGTTTACGTGACATGGTAGACACACGACTCTCTAGCTTGCATTGTTCATGGCTGAACGATGCTTTTGCGTTTGCCTTCCACGTTCGGTTAACATGAATGGACACGGAATTCTTGATGTCTGTGCAAAATAGAAAAAAAACATTTTTTTATTTTGAAGTTGGATCCTTTCTTGCATGAATTGGTTCGTGCACGTGCGGTTGCCCCCAGCATTGTGCCTAATGACGTAAAGTAGTGTAGTGAAGTTCGAAGGAGTGACAGAGAGGCAAGGTGAAGTCTCTTTTTGCGGTACTAACTATTTCATATTACATATACCTTATTGCACAGTATAAGCTTCTGTATGTTTTTACTATGTGGTTATCTCTAGGAAACATTAAAGGTTGATTGGTTGAGTGGAGATTTTTGCTTCCTTGAGGGGAAGTAACCGCTTTAGACTACATATAGGTGTTAGGTATGAACTTTTGGTCATTGAGAACAATTTTTTACTCGAAAACAAGTTGTATTGTCAATCTCTTATGGGGGATCGCAAAATGACTCCTACATCAACCTACTACATCTAATCTAACTTTGGGGATGGGCTTTGTTAACATTTTTAGACACAACATCTTTTTTAGTGAACGACACCCTTATTTTGGCGCACGAGTTCTTTAAAATAGATAGGGTATTGTTACCTTTCAAGTAATCATTTGCCACAGGTTACTTCCCTTTATTGAGACCCATGTACCAGTTAAATTTTACTTTGATCAATGTAAGTCTCTAAAGGGTCCAACAACATCTCCTCGACATTTAAATTTAACACTTTATTGAGGCGCTCACTTTGATCGAAGCGTGTAGTTGAATTCACTCGTTTTTTGTCGTAGTCAATGTTTAAAGGTGGAGCTCGGTTTGTTGCTGCACTACTCTTTGCCACACTCTCGATATCTTCATCACAAATTTTGTTTGCCATTTGTATTCGCCACGCTTCTCCACATCTTGCACCGCAATCCTATTTGTATTTGAGGTCAATCTATAGTTGTGTAGGACCTCCACTTTCTTTGTTTTTCACGCCGTTCTGACCGGGTATAGGCACACAATACCACTCGATGCAAAAATTGGAATGAACAATGGGCGTTGTAGTCAATACAAAACACGAAATGACATATCTTTTTCCACGCTTGACATCACATAGTAGTGTCACGCATGGGGATGCCATGGCCTCCAAAGAGATGGACTCCACGGTTTGAAACCTCATTGAAGAATTAATACGATGCATTTTGAAAATCTTTGAGATTGTAGACTTATGGTTCGACGAGGTTTACATAATTTTGCTCCGCTATCTTCTGATGTAAGGACATGAAATTGTTTCCCATATCTCTTAACGTATTTATAACTCAAACTTGTCTATGCCGCTTTTGACGTGCCCCCTTGACCCTTCTTTGACAAATCACGACGTCAGGTGATGGTCGTTTACTTTATGAGTCACGCCATGTTAGTTATCGCACATAGTTGATCTTTATCCCTAAAGTTGACATAGTCTCCATGTTTTGGCCGTGGGTCATTTTCCCCATTGTTTCATAGGTATGGTTTTTTGTGCTTATCGACATGGATTTGCGGATAATTAATATGTACCTTTTTTTGGCTTATTGATAATCGATGTATTGGCACAATACAACGACGCTGGTGATATCGCGATGAAAAAACGGTATCGATAACTATCGGCGATTATTGGACGTTTGCTCTGTATGGTTATTAGGTTTATTCCTTGGATGTGCCGCCGACCCACTCCCCCCCCCCCCAATTTCGAAAAAATATCAAAATATTTGTTTGATATATATATATATATATATATATATATGTATATTTTTTTGGTTTTTACTTGGGTTCCACGCCCCGACACCCTTCAAGAACGTCCTCTTGACTGTTAGTTTATTTTGTAAGATTACTTACGCCCTCATATCGCTCCTATAGTTTGTTTATGTTGGTTTTTGACTTTTAAATGCATTTTCCAGTCCATTTTAGAAACAATCGACAATAAGGTCGGTCAAATTAAACACATAAGTTGAAATTTGGACGATTAAGCACCATGGTCGCATATTGCACAAATATTGATTCAACATATGGCGTTATTTAAGATATATTTCCTAGTTGTATTTGTAGTCCAACACAGACCATCAACACCTTTAACCAGCTACCCAGCCAACCCCATTTCCCACTCCGTCAAATTTGGCCGTAAACTTTTTACTGTGTGGGTCTTAATTGGATCCTTGCATGACTCCTAAGTTACACCGAATGTTGTAATGGTGGACGGAAAATCCCAAATCCTCAAACTCTAAAAGTTTCCGATGCCTCAATTCACCTACACACATAATCATACATGTACAATTTGCTAAATTGCCAAATTTCCAAAATCTCAATCTCCTAAAATCTTAAATGTCATAATTCCTAAATTCCAATTCCCAAATTCTCAATGTTTTAAATTTCGCCAAATCACCAATTTCAAATTCTGAAAATTTGAAATTCTAAGGTTAGCAATTCTCAACCTTCCAAAATCTTACATGTCATACTTCCCAAATTCGAATTCCTATGTTCTCAATGTTTCAAATATTGCAAAATCACCAATTTCAAAATCTGAAAAAATCTAAAATTCCAAACTTAGCAATTCTTATCCGCTCAAAACCTCAAAATACTTAATTCGTAGATTCTAATTTGCAAAGTCTCAATGTTTCACGTTTCGCCAATCACAAACTTCAAAATTTGACAATTCTAAAATTCCAAACTTTCTAATTTGTACTCTCTCAGAATCTTAAATATTTCAACGATACATTCTAGAAATATACAAAAAAAATTAATCAGTTCATTGCTTATTTTTAGAAAGACAGTTCCACCAATCTCCAATTTCTTTTCTTGATTCCCTTGGACGTTTTCCATTGCCAATTACCTTATTTCCCACGTTGTAATATTTGTTTTTTTCTTTTCAATCACCTTCTCTTTTTCATCAGGAACATTGATAAGGGTCGAAAAACCTTTTAAAAAAAATTGGTTTTCAACAAATTCTTGACTAAAGTTGTTTCGTTTCGCTGTGGCACTTTGACCCCTAGCCGAAAATACCCACTACAAAGGAGCCGAAGAAGCATGTATGGATAAAACTATTCGACCTTAAGAGCTTAATGTTGGAAACGAGTGGCATTTTACGGCCCACCATTTTAAAGGGTTTCTTGGCTCATTCTCGTAATGTTCCAAAATATTTCGTCCCTTGTAGAATTAAATTTCATGGAGCAAATGCTTCTGGAACTCGCCTCAAGTGATTTCATAATTAGAATGTTTTGGAGCACCTTAGGAAATACCAGTTACTCTATTTTTAAGGTCGGTCATCATCATAATCATCCTTAGCCAAACCTTTCCCGATAAGCATGTTCGCAATTACCAACATTCCACCATCGGTACCAACACCTAAACGTTGAGAACATTTGACCTCTGCGCAAAATTTCTCCAACAAAACATTTAGTATTTCTTGCCACACTCTGTCTTGCTCTAAAGATGACAAAAACACAAGTTTTTCTATGCTTAGATTTAACACGCATGCCATAAACATTTTGATCGATAAGGACGCATGCTCTAGAATGCCAAACCGTGTTTGAAAATCTGCAACCATCTCGTTTCCAATTTGATGAATTGCCAATCTGTTTACTACCCTATATAACGGGAGTTATGTATGGGCAATACAACACATTAACGTTAAGAAATTTAAAATAGTAGTTTATAGTACCAGAAGTAAAGTACCGAAACTAAAACTTCAATTACATGGTAATATCTACCATTTTTGAAAACCATATGAACAGGAACTGTAACCATTTTTTGAGAATTATTTAAGCATTTTCTAAGAATTTTGTAACCATTTTCCGAGAATTATTTAAGCATTTTATAAGAATTTTGTATGCAGGCAATTCTAATTAGAGCAAATAATAGTGAACATAAAATAGAAAAAAAAATATTATATGTATGTAATTTTCAATTACTTTGATAGATTCTTAAGAAAATGCAAGAAACAATGTAGGAGGAGAGGAGGATGACACACAGACTATTCTATGTGGAAGTAGATTTAAAAAAAAAACAAGAAACAATGTAGGAGAAAATGAAGATCAGACACAAACAATTCCAGATGTGGAGGTGTGGAGGTAAAACAGAGTGAGAATATAAAAAAAAATGAGAATTTAAAAAAAATTAACGAGGAATTCAAACATGCTAGAAAACCGAAATTGAGAAAAGCAGTAAAAAGATCATGGCAACATTTAAAGTTTTAAAAGAAGGTAGGCATTAGATAAAACATTTTGTAATTACTGTGAGTTGCTTCTCGCTAGAGGGAAGAATGAAGGTAGAGGGAAGAGGGAAGTGAAAGAGTACCTCTGATTTAGTTTCTCACCCAAAACACAACCATAAGAATCTATTTGCCACCGGAAAACTCAAAGAGATTGAAGAGAAATCACGAGCTTTGGAGGATTTTATCAATAAAAGAGCTGTAAGATATTTTAAAGACAAACTTCTTCGTTAGATTGTTTTAGGCTCCAAACTGCTAAGTGTGGCATAGAGTAAGAAGTTTCGCGAAAAGGTGATAGGTTTAGCACCTAAGATTATAATTCAAAATCGGTGGGGATTAACGACAAAAATGTAAGAGATACAAATCAAGGTTAGTTTAAAATTGGCCAAACTTTTTGAACGAGAGACCCCTAGTGTAACTAATGAGTTTAACTCTATTTTAACTGCCCATTTTAAAAATTTCAGATAGGATTTTATAAATGTATGCTTAGGGTGTACCCCCATCCCAAAAAGTTATACATTAGAAACCATAGTGGAAGAGTTTAAAGACATGTTTGCATGGTGCGACATTTTTGAAAATAGACTAGCTCTTTGTGACGACAACACAGAGGTTGGCATGAAAAATGTCGGTAGAGTTATATCTTGCGATTGCCCTGGGTGTGTCGATCACCTCTTATAGTAGGTTTCCAAGTTATGACTTGCAATTGCCATGGGTGTGTCAATCACCTCTTAGAGTAGGTCATTGGAAATATCTTTGCAGATCTAAGTGTGTCTAGACACATGAAAATATTAGGAATCTCGTAGGGTTTTTCTATTGGAAAGTATGCAAATAAAATTAGACATAAAACTTGTCTCCTTGATTTTCCGGGTATAGATATTGTGACAGGACAATTTTAGTAGAGACAGTTAAAATTTTGTAAGCAAACCTTCTAGTTCACCTTATACATACGTTTTAGTTGCTTCAAGATCTTTAGAGTATTTAATTTTGTTAAAAATGATCAATTGATACACAATGTACATTGTACAAAAATTAAGAAATAAAGGCACTCAGCGCAACTTGAAGTTTGATATGTACTATTATGCTCGACGTGGCTGTGCTTTACTTGTATGATTGAAACACCACTTTCAGTTGAAATTATGTGTTTTATTGTCCGTGACTTGGTTGTGGTTTACTTTTTTGATTGTGTCCTGCCGCATCTCGTCGGCCATTTTAATTTTTTATATTTAGATGTTAGGACGGGCAACCGCCACACTAATTTATATTTGGGTGTAATTTGGGTTTCGCAGGACCGTACGAATTATACAGTACTACATGTAGTTTCTAGAATTCCCGACACGACTTCTACCGTATGACCGATATTTTTTGTGATTCCTGCCGACAGTGAATCGGGTTGTTTTGCGCCGACCATACTTATTTATTTCTCCAGGATTTTTCGCCGACGACTCATGTTCAAATTCACGTCGGTACAAATAAACTTACCGTACTATATATATTCTCTGCGATTCCCGCCGACGGTGACTTCGATCATTTTACGTCGACCGTACGATTTACATTTTCCAAAATTCCCGTGACGACAAAGTGGATCGTACCTACGGTTCTACCGTACAAACTTTCATTCCCTTGAATCCCGATCGACAGCAAATTTAAATCATTTCGCGTGGAGTAGCATCTCGGTAAACGACGTAGAGTATGCAATTTTCGTAACATCACATCAGGACCGTCGACGCAAATGAACAAAGGGGTTGTCAGTTCTGACGAAGCGACGTGATTGGACTATTTTAAATCGTGAACCATTTGGAGGTTCATGCGTTCACATGCAGATAGGAAGGGTTTTAATCCGTAGGTTACAGATTCTGTAACGTAGGGAATAGGATTTCGGCCTTTTATTGGCTAAATCGAAACTAGACGCAAATACTTACATAGCACGCTGTACTCTGATTCGCCTATTTTCGCTAGGCGTAGTTTTTGTTACTTAGTTCATTTTAGATTATTTCTTGGTCACAATTTTCAAGTGTAGGAATTATTTATCATTTATTTTATTTCAGTATTGAGGATTTTCTGCAACCATCTTTTTATTTGTAAAATTGTCCAGACAGCTTAGAGGCGATTTTTTGTCTTTGCGTGAAGCGTCTAGTTTTCTATTACATTATCAATATCTTGTAAAACCTTACATATTTATCTATACGGCTTCGGCCAAGAGCTACACGGTTTCCTTTCATTTCTCTCGTCCGTTTGAGTGAATTTCGACAGCGTTCTCGAACCTAAACTTTTTTTCTCGGCTGTGGCTGAGCTTTAATTAGTGTGGAAGTTGCATGTTGGGATTATTGATTTGTTGTCTTTATATATTATGATTGTGTATTTATTTCTATTTGGCTTATGCGCATCTTTTGAGTTTGGCTGTCTCAAACCTCATAAGTGTCGGGCATATTGTCATTTTCAGTTGTTGATTGTCTTTCTCCGTCTTTTTTGTTTTGATTTGTTTTATTTAAGTATAAATTCAGATTATTCTTGATAAGATAACTTCTGCAAAGAATATAAATAAATCGTGGGGCTTAGTGGCCATCCATCAACCTAGTATTATTGCGCTTGAAAATTGTCTCTTTTCTTTTTTCGCTTGTTTGTTTTATTTCAATTTCAGTTTTTTTTTGGTTAAAATAAAAAGAAAAAAAAAATCAAAAATCAAAAATATATTTTTATAGATAAATTTCTACAAAAATCTTTAACTAGCCTTACATTTATAATCACCATTTGCTTGTTAGTTGACGTTTTTATCTTATTGACTAATTTTCGGCGAACGATATACTACACTAACTTAAGAATTTGGTTTTTGTTTCCTCTGTTTTTTTTGTTATATATAACGGGCATCATTTGCTTATATTGAGACATACTTCACCAAAAGAGTGGAGTTAGTGGAGCGGATCTTTTCTAGGGAGCTTTGCAAAACTTTTGTAGCGAACAACCGTAGTTCACCCTTGGCAATCACCAGATTGCTAAGAGTGTTATGTAAGTATCAGGATTCATTCCGGGTACAAGCGCGTGTTAAGGTAGTAAGTTGATCGTATAGAGGGATCGTGTTTGGAGTGGATTAGTGTTAATCCATTTGTATTGAGCATTGCATTTGTCCAGCTTTCCATGCTTGCTATCTAGCCTTGAGTGGCTTTGGTTGGGATTGCTTTGCCCGGTATGGGATTTATTCTATACATCTTGCCGTTGGAGGCATTGGTTAGCTCCTTTGTGGATTGTGCCGCTTTACATCTGTACTTGGGAGTGCTAGGATAGTAAGTAATTTGCCTTTATAGATTTGGCCCTTCGGCCTTGTACTTTTGTTTGCAAGGTAGAAGGTTTTGGTAATACAGCTTCTTGATAGATCTGGCCATCGAGGCCCTGTTAGAGATTGATTCGCTGATTGGACGAGTGATAGGTGTGGCCTAGCATTTGAAGCACCTCGTATAAATCGATTTTGCTATCCGGTCGTCATTTTGTTTTTTCAATTTTATGCCCACCGATTGGGATAATCTTGATTATCTTATCGGAACCACCCGATCGTCAGCCTCGTTTAGGCCAACAAAATCAGGACCATCAGATTTACCTAGTCTTTTGGACCATTATTTCTCGAATATCTCGGGTCAAATTTCCCTTTCGGTTCGATCTCCTCTCACCTCAATATCTTCTTTATCATCAGTCTCTTCCATATTTTTCAAGGAAAAATCTGACCAGGATTCCCTTGACGGGTCAGATTCCAGTTCATTATCTTTTTGGTTTCCACAAATTACAAATTCAATTAGCCCTAATCATTCTATTATTGGAAATGGCTTCCACATCTGAGAGAGGGGGTCGGCTTCATTTCTGTTTTTCAAGAATGAAGGACTCTATGACCTTATTCCATTTTCGAATGTTATTCGATACCGAAATGCGTGATCTTGCATTTCTGTACTGAGATCGGTTTGACCTACGGGTCATTTTCTCTCTTTTAGGCCATTACTTTCGCGGTTTAACATTTACTTTTTATTCCCTCAAGTATGATTCCGTATTTGCCATAACAGAGTTTTCTCCAGCTTTCGCTGGGAGTCTTTCTATTATAGAACAACCAAAAATTCCCTACCAAGCGACTATTTCGGTAGTCTTTGATCTCAACGGTGATGTTATTAGAACAGCAGTTGCGGAAATACCGCAGCAGTTCGCTATACCCCCACGTGCTGGAATCCCAACACGACCAGCAATGACGATCCCTATATTGGATCCGCTCTTTGTCATGTTGGAAATGTTGCAAGCGAAATACCGTATGCAAAACCTTGACCAAGTTCGTGAGTTAATGAACTTCGAACGGAAGTCAAGAGAGATCGCCTCTGCCATGCGTGCTCGTATGGAAGCTTTTTGTGAAGCAATGTCGAATTTAATGTCGAATGCTGAAGTTGTCTAAAAATTTGTAGGACAGTGTCGAGTCAGTCTAAGAAATTTATCTAGAGTCACCAGACTCAAACCTACGGCTGGAAGTTCACTTTCGACCAAGCAGCCTAGCATGTTGTGGAATACGAAATTAAAAATTGTTGGTGGGAAGCCCATGACCGTCTTAAAGCGGTCGCAAAAGAACCGATTGTTGTTTTTAGAAAGCTTTAGTCATTTCTATGCCTCAGCTGTGAGGGAGAGAGCGTTGTTCATGACTTAAGTTATTTTTGGTTGAGTTCAGTTCAAAACTTACCAAAATTAGTGTGACAGTGAAGTTGAGAGTTCACGTTTCATTCACACTTGGGACATGCGTCGTCACTTGAGAGAAATGCGTGAGTATGTCCTCCGTGGACGTACGGAAATTCGGCCAGACCTCAGGAATTCGTGAAGTCAATTCTACGGTGCCAAATCCTTTAATCTGACGGTTGACAGCCGCCGCCAACAAATACCGACGAGGCGTGACTAGATCACTATCACTTTACGTTGTCTAAACTTTGGTGTAAATATTTGGTAGAACATAATTTTGTATGTAGTGAATTAGTTGTTTAGTGTTGACAATGTGGTTTATGACATACCTTCAATACATAGGTATACTTACAGTATTTGTTGTGTTACAATGTTAGATGTACGGCTGGAATGCCTCCGTACAGCTTAGTGTAGTTTCGGTGTATAGAAGTAGGACTTAGTGAATTTGATACATTAGGAACAAATGATATGAAAACTGTACACTCAGTTTTATGTAATTTCATTTCTGCATATCTCACAGATCTGTAAGCCGAATTCATTGAAATTTAGTGTGTGTGTTCTTTTGTATGTTATCTACACTGTGGCAAATTTTCAGGACCATTGGGGCGTTTTTCTGAAAGTTATAGCCTGTCAAAATTGCTGTTCAGCCATCGGTATTTGTGGAAGCTTCCTCTTTTGATTTGTTCTACGATGACTACTGCTCCATCTTCTTCATCTTCAGTGCCAGCAGTTGTCTCAGAACAACACCGATAGTTCCACCATGGAACAATCCTTGTCTTAACAACCGACCTCTTAAAGTCCCGGCCATGGGAACCTCACCTGTTGCTCCGAAAACCGATTATGTTTTCGATATGGGAAGACGGGGCATGATGCCCAAATGTGTCCAGACAAAACTGTTACCTGTACACATTGCAAGCAAACCGGACATTATGTCCAACGTTGTCATATAAAAAACCCGGAATTTTCCTATCTGAACCAAATTCAGAGTGGTGGCATTCTCGCTCGATCCGCAAAACCGGTTTAACCACTTAAAGAACCAGAGAAGGACACCACTCCACCTCTGGTATCCCAAAGAGAGAGAGAGAGCGTTTGGAAATGCAAGAGCAAGTAGCGGTTATGATGAAGGAAGAATTCGCAGCCTTCATGCCTCAAATGAAGCCACAATTTACAATTTAAAGTTGAAATTCCTGACGGTGGGTAATTTCGGAGTAACAGATTATATATCTGTAAGACTACAACTTTAAATAGAACGCTCAAGCCACTAGGATCAGAATTAACCTTTTTGAAAATGTTAAAATGTAGAGATTAGAATTTGCACTAGAGGTCCAGACGAGATGACAAAGGAGTTAAATGTTTCTCAAAACGCAAAATTGGTTAATTATTCTCTCAAATGTATGATATGCAACCAAGATAAACCCACAAGTAGTTTTCTATCAATCCAGAGTAACAAAATTCAAGATGTGCAAACAAAAATAAAAAATGATTTTAGCAAACATAACAAAAAGAAGGTAGATTTAGCCTGGGCCACGACTTTCTTTGCCTATAGATTGCCGTTTTTCCTATTGGATGACCCATATTTTAAGGCAACTATGAAGAAAAGCGGAGATATAGGGGATTTTTAAAAACTTAATTTATCAAACTACAATAAAAAATTGTCACTTTTTAAAGACCAAAACGATTGTAAATAAAGTTTTCGCGAGAAACGTGGAAAATATTAATGTCACCATGCTACGATCACGTCAGGCAAGTGGTCATCAGTTGATGACACTCATCTTTTAACTATTCTATTAGTCACCCCAAAATGTGAGATGTTCTTGACGTTAAAAGACACTAGTTGACGAATGAAAGATGCCGAATACATTTGTAAGGTGTGAAGAAGGGAATACTTATGATAAAGGAAGAGCATACGGTTCAAATTATTATTGATTTTTCCCTTGTGAACAAGCCTGCAACCTCGTTGCTTCTGAGAAAACACCTTTTGATCACGTTGACGTTATGCTCTCCCCATGTATTGGACTTGATGTTGGAGGATTGGGGCAGGTTCACATTTATCTTGATACCTGTTTGAGAGGCAAAAGAGTTTTTGAAAGTCATCGCAAATCACTTTATGGGTGCAGCCATGTTCAATAATATTTTTGAACTTAGACTTTTGAAATGTGGAGAAAATAGGTTTCTAACGGATTTTGTCTTGCTTTAAAGGTTTTTACGACCAAAGAAGAGTTTGGAGCGCTTAATGTTTGATGATAAATATAAACAATGGATGGGCAAGGCTATAAACCAAATTAAACGGGCTAAGATTAGATGCCATATTTTGAGCCCGAAGTTTTTGAAGAGAGTGACAAATGCTATGACAATTTTAAAGCCCGTGGCGCGGTTGATGAGATTGTGACAAATATTGCTAGAATGTGGAGAAGGTTTATTACGGTTTTTACATGATTGGAAAGTTTTTAAAGAAGTTATATTACGACGGAGAAGAATTTTTTTTTAAAGCCATACAACTTTTGGTGGAGCTAAAGACATATTAGATGGCGAGGTGGACGATGGCACATAACCCTATGTATGCAGCCGGCTTTGTATTGATCCAGAGTACCAAAGTTATGCATATAAGTAACAATCAAACTCGATAGTAATGAAAGGTTTTTAAACAATGTTTCAAATGAGGTTACCAAATGTGGAGGAGCAGGCTGATGCCCACGTTGAGTTAGTTAAATATAGAGGTGTTGAGGGAGTTTTTGGTATGGAGGTAACAAAAGCTTATGCAATTAAGATGCCACGTTCGAAATGGTGTCAACATTTTGGGTCTGTCACCTCGATCATGCAAAAAGATCATAGTACTCAATTGCTAGCTCTTGAGAGCACAATTGGTCAACGTATCACGCAAATAAAAATGACAAAAATATCTGAATAAAAAACTGAAAATGAAAAAATAAAATGAAAAATGAAGAAAGAGACGGGAAGAGACAGATAGAGAGAGACAGAAAGAGAGAGATAGAGAATGAAAGATAGAGGGAGAGAGCGAGAGGGATTGACAGATTGCACGCAAATAAAAATGACAGAAATAACTGAAAAAAAAAGAATAAAAAAACTGAAAAGGAAAAAATAAAATGAAAAATGAAGAGAGAGAGAGGAAGAGACACAGAGAGAGAGACAGAAAGAGAGAGATACAAAGAAAGATAGAGGGAGAGAGCAAGAGAGATTGACAGATTGCACGCAAATAAAAATTACAGAAATAACTGAAAAGAAAAGGAATAAAAAAACTGAAAAGGAAAAATAAAATGACCATATTCACTCTAAGAAAAGAAATAGGTTGACAACTAAAGGGGCCAATGATCTGATATGAAGTTTCAACAATCTTAGACTGTAAGTAAAGACTAGGGAGGTCAGTTACGATGATAAAATAATAACATGGGAAGAAGAGGAAGAGGAGGTAGAATCGAAGATTTTGATGAAGACATGATTGACGTATATTTCGAGGAAGGAGATTTTGAGTAAAGACGGAAAAATAAAATATGTGTATTTTATTTTTACTTTAATGTGAATGTTTTTTTATTATTATTTGCATGTTATGTCGGGCCATGCTAAATGTTGAAATAGGTTGTTAATATATTGTGTTTCTTTTGTTTTTAAACAAACTCTCAAAGAGATAAAGAGAGAATGCCATGGATGGTTGGTAGATAGTCTCAAAAAGACATAAAATATGACATTTGAAAAAAATAGTATTGGCAAGATTTTGAGCTTAGCCTTACAGGTTGCCTGACTAGCTTGTCTAGCAGTTGTCCGTAACCAATTGATATAGAAGAGTCGTTATACTCATTGAGTACGATAGCAATATAAATATTACCAATTGGTAAGCGCTCATTTAACGGAAAATATACAAAGTACGGCACATGAGATATTGAAATTTTCCGAATAATACGGATATAAAACCGGGTCCGCATTTTAACGAAGTTTCAAGTCGTTAAATAAGAAACGCACATATTATTTGCGCATTCGTTTTGTGAGTACTTTTTGATTTAAACAACTATACATAAACGTCTAATGCATATAAATTATGACATATGAGAAAAAATGGTTAACAAGAATATGGTTGAAGGTATAACACTTAGTCAAAAACTAGCGTCATATGTATGTGATAGTTGTGCAATAGGGAAAAATTCATAAGCTGCCTTTCCCTTCGCAAACTAGTGCATTTTCTTTCGCAAACTATGTTTTTTCTTTCGCAAACTAGTGATTTTGCTTTCGCAAACTAGTCATAGTTCTAGCAAGGTGTTAGAATAAATCTATTCATATGTATGGGGGCCATTTACCATCAGCAAAAGGGGTTGGATTTATGCTCAATTTCACAAATGACTATACGATGTTTATTATATTTTTTTTTCTAAAATGTAGGGATGAAGTTTTTGCTAAATTTAAGAAGTATTCAAGTTATAATCTGCAAAAGTGGAAGATACTAACACTAAGATCTCACAATGAAAATGAGTATGTTTATAATGAGTTAGCCTTAAAGTTGAATATAATTTTATACCAGCTAATAACTATTTTTTTAATGAGTTAGCCTTAAAATTGAATAGAATATTATGCTAGCTAACTATTTTTTATTCTCCATTACAAAATGGTGTTGTAGAGAGAATGAATAAAACTAAAACAAAAAGCGCTCTAATAATGGTAGCTAGTATAAACATAGATTTTTTTTTTTTTGGGAAGAAGCTATAAATTGTGCAGCTTATGTCAGAAATAGGTTAAAACAAAGGCAGCAAAACACAAAACTCTTTAGGAAATATGAACATAACAGAAACCAGTTGTAAGTCACTTCAAGGTGTTTGGAAGTAAGATTATTATTCTAGATAATTATCGGCAAAAATGCAAGTTAGAGTTGCAATAAATATTAGGATTCTTTTTAAGGTATGATGATAATGCAAAAAGATATAGAGTGTATAACATTAAAAGAGATAAAGTCGTGGTAACAAAGAAAAACATAATAAAGGATGAGGGAAAAGGAGTGGATGTAATTATCAAAGTAAAGATGAGTACTCCCCTCCATTATCAGATCTGAACCCTTGCTATCTTTCTCTCATACAGATTTTCAACCCAAGCCTTATACTCTTTTAATTTTGCAAAGACTTCATCCTTACTTTTCAAAAAATAAACTGTAGTAAACCTATTATAGTCATCCGTAAAAGTAAGCATAAACTTAACCCCTCCCACAGATGGGTATCTAGATGGCCCCCATACATCTGAATAAATAAGTTCTAGCACCCTCCTACTTCTATGATCAGTTTGCGAAGGGAAAGGCAACTTATGGATTTTTCCCATGGCAGAACCATCACATACATTTGATGTTGGTTTTTGACTAATTTTTACACCTTCCACCATTTTCTGATTTACCATTTTTTCTAATCTATCATAATTCACATGTCCTAAACGTTTATGCCATAAATCACAATCACTGAAGAAAGATCGAAGTATTAATTATTTTTTTTTGGGAAAATCTTCTCTGTATTTCACCAAAAAAATTGAATATGCATCACCAACTCAGAGTGACTTTTCACTCACGAATAGTGACTTGCCTCCACGAGAACCATCTCCTCTACGAGAAACAAAACTTGTTAAGGTAAAAAGAATTGCAGACCCTCGTCTACCTCAAACTGAACTTGAATCTTAAGCAAAATTACACGTATTAAGGAGAACGACTCAACCCTCTATACTAGCGACCTAACTTCCAAGTGGAGTTAAGCGAAGGGCAAGACTTAAGGGAGCAAATGTCACGTTTGCTTTCTCATAACACACAGAAAACTTCTAACAATAACATAAGTTTTTTTATGTCTTGATAGAGAGCATTGGGTGAAAGCAGCTATTGAAAAAATGAAGTCTATCATCGAGGCCTAAACGTAAGATCGGGTGTAGCTTCTTTCGAATAAATGCTATTATAAGTAAATGGGTTTTTAAATTAAATTCAAATCCAAATAACACTATAGAAGGGTATAAAGCTAGGTTACTAACTAAAGGATATAATCAAAAGAAGAAGATAGACTATAAGGAGAATTTTCCATCTGTTGTAAGGTTTCCAACTGTCTTCATCTTATTTACACTAGCTCTCATGAAAGACTTTGACATTTTCAACATCAATATAAATATTACCTATTTGCATGGTGATCTAGAAAAAGTCATTTATATACAGCAACCAGAGAGGTTTGAGGAAGTAAGAAAAGAAAATCTTGTGGGCAAACTTTTTAAAACTTTGTATGGCCTAAAACAGGCTTCGAGGCAGTGGAACCAAAAGTTAAATGAGTTGTTGACAACATTACGATTTTTATTAAAATTAACTCTGGCTATTCAGTAAGTGTAATGTGAATGTGTGGCTATTCAGTAAATGTAATGTGTGGTGATAATTTTGAAGAGGTGATAATTTTTCCTGTATATGTTGATGATCTACTAATGTGGGATCTAAAATGGCGAGGGGTGGAACCGATTTACCACGTTTGGAGCTTTTCGTGGAAGAAACTTCGAGCGGAGATGAAAACACCATGGGGGGAGATTTAGGGAGTCACCCTACAGCTGTTAACCCGCCGCAGTGCATTCGGAAAAAACAACATGTTACAACCAAAAATGATCGTTTGCGAATAATCATGTAAATGATCGCTATGGAGCGGGCGAACGGATACCCAAACCTCATCCCTAGAATTATTCGAAAGTTTCCCGAACAGTTTTCAGGAAGCTATTCATGCAGTAGGTTTCCAAAAACTCTTATCTTTTTTACCTCAACAATTCACCTCTCCTCCAATCTCGCTCCCTCCTTCATTATCACTCTTTTATGTTTATCTCTCGTCTATTACCCTTTTTTCTATGGTTGTTATTTATTGGTAGTTAAACGTTTAGTTTTTGTTGTTGAGTTGGTGAAGAAATTGCCCAACTAGTAAATTTTTTTTCACGCCTAACCTTCCGAACCCATTCTTGGTATATTTTTGTATGATTGCTGGTCATTATGATGGTTAACCAAAATAATCTAATCATAATATTTTTTTGTTTAATCATAAAACGATGGTTTAGCGACAACAAAGTGTCGTCGTTGAATCGGCGATGAAATTTTGTCGAAGCCAAATCAACAACGAAAAATTGTCATCGCTGAATATTTGACGACGGTTTATCATCAATTATTCAGCAACAACATGATGTCGTTGTTAAATCGACGATAACATATTGTCGAAGGCGAACTATCAACGAAAAATTGTCATCGCTAAATATTTGACGACGGTTTGTCATCAATTATTTAACGACGATATAATGTCGTCGCTGAATCGGCGATGCCGTATTGTCGAAATCGAACCAGCGATGACCAATTGTCATCGTTGGATATCGAACGACAATATGTCATCCACTTTTCAGCGATATCATAATGTCGTCGCTCAATTAGCGCTGACATATTGTCGAAGCCGAACGAACGTCGACAAATTCTCGTCGCTAAGCCGGCACAAACATACAAACACACATTTTTTCATATTTTTTCTTCATGTTACTTACTAATAATATTTTTTATATGTTGATTTTTTTTTTCTTTCCATTTACAGAGTATCAAAAAAAAAAAGATGGTGGGTCGAAAGGGTGGGCTATAGTAAGAGACATAAAAGATACGACTAAAACGTTGTCTACGTTTGGCTTCAGTAAATGATATCTGGCGATAATGAAAACATTACTTGGTGGGGGAAAGAAAGAGATGGCATGTCTTTTGTTTACCAATAATTACTCCAAGATTTTCATCGATTTAAAAAGGCGGGTATGAAACTTTTTATAACAATTGTACAATAGATGGCGTACGACATCATTATACGTTTGAAAGAAGAGCATGCGACAGAGTTTTTTGACGAATTCGGACATGAAAGAGCTACAAGAATTACAAAAAGGTGGATCCAAAGGTTTCATGAGAAACACAACATCGTCATCTATGCCTAAAAGGGCAAATTACAATGTAGTCCGAAAAAAGATGAACACAATGAGAAAATCATGGTCTATCACTAGGGTGTTTTAAAATGAGGTTTTTTTTCGGGTAAGACTTATACTTTAATGCCATCTATGTTATTGTATATTTGTTTTTTCTTAATCAACTATGTTTCATTCTCGTGTCTTCATTGCATGAACTAGGTGAGTTTGACGATGATTAAGTGGAGAATATGGATGAGACCTTTTTGATATTAAATTTGGACAATGGGAAGATATTAGGCTTCGTGGCGATAAAGTCGTAAGTATGCCGACGTTGCGGGTGGAGGCGAATCCATGACTTTGATGGTGCATCTCACCGGAGGGGTGAATGCACGGATTGAATCACCCATGCTTATTCTCACAAACCGTAATAGAAGTTACTCGATTCGCAATCTTTCTGACGATATTCCACGTATTAATCCTCTTGTTTGTTTCTTTTTTTCTTGAATTGTTTGTTTTTTTCCCTCTCCCTCTCTTTTCCCCTCTCCGTATCTTCAACCAACTCTGTTTCTTCCACCTCCTCTCTCCCCCCTTCTCTCACCACTCTCTCCTCTTTTTTCTCTCGCCCCTTCTCTTTTTTTCTTATCTCTTTTTCACCCTATCATATTTTTCTTTTCATTCTCTCTCTCCCTCTCCACTTCATCTCCATTTCCTCTCTCCGCCTCGCTTCTTTTCTTTTTTGTCTATTTTTTTCCCCTCATCTTTTTCATCTCTCTTTTTTTTTTTTCTATCATTCATATTTTTATTTTAATGCATTTTTTCCATTTAATGTATAACATATGTGTGTTATCACACCGATCCAAAGAGATGGAATGACAAGAGAGTCTTCCCCCAATGGGTTAAGGACTAGAGGTTGTATCAAGCAAATCCATACGGTCGAGAGAAAATAGTGTTCCTCGATAATTGCGGCGGAAATAATATGTTCGAGGAGCTAAACCACGTTTTGGTTTCTAAAAATGCTATTTTACACTTTTTCCCACCGTGTGCTACTCACTTAGTGCAGCCAACGCATTCTTTCGTAAAATCAAAAATAAAAGAGGTTTCGAGTATGAAGTGGGAAAGTTGAAAAATGTTTTGGGTTCGGAATGAACAGTGGTCACAATCCTCAAATCAAAGTTGGTCCGAAAAGCTATTTGGACCGAAAAAAAAGGTTTTTTTTTGAATTGGCTAGAGACTCCATCCGAGAAGTTAACTCCATAAAAGACAAGGATGGGATGGGATATGTGAGAAAAGCTATGATACAATCTGGGTTGTCATTGAATGATGAGAGATAGGAGGAGGGAATCGTTATACATCAGTTGCGATGTATCATCGAGAAACACCGAAAAACCTTTTCGATGGCGAAGAAGTGCCATTTTTTTTGGCAAGGGCACGGGAATCTTACGGAAATTCTCAAGACGCCAACGTTAGTACTCAACAAGACAAGGTTACGGACCAACAATTCATAGACGGGGACGAATATTAAGCCTTTCCTAATGCGTAAGCATTCTCCATGTATGTTTTTTTAATAGACTCTAGAGCGTAGGAGTGACATACTTTTGTAGTTTTTGTTGCTATGGCTTGTCTTACCTATTTTTAAAATGTAAAAAGTGTAAAGATTTTGAAGTAACGGTTTACCATACAGTATTCAAGGGGTAATACGTCGTATAGTATTTCTTTTACTATAATGTCATTGTTTTTGCAATTTATTTTTAATTTCATTCTGAAACAGGTATGCCGAAACGATGTATAATACAACCAATTTACCAAACACGATATTATTTTTGCAATATATCAGTATGTGTAAGAGAAATGGTTCGTCATGCTCAACGTGTTACCGTGTGTTTGTCATTCACCCATGGGAACTATGATGTTGTAACAGGTGAACATTTTTTTTGTTTTTTAGCTTCGATACACACACATGTTGGTTTTTACGTCATTGATATTAGGCGACGAGGCTACCTCATTGCTGCCCGCTGTCGCAGCAGTGAAATACATTATTTTATTGTAATTTTATCAGCATTGACATTTTCTCATCGCCAATGGGTACTAGGAAAAAAAAGCAACCACTAAAGAAAAACATGCTTTCAATTCACAATTTGAAATAAGGGATTTGGGTGAGACAAAATATATCATTGGAATACAAATAGAAAGAGAAAAAAAAAAAATAATCACGCTAAATAAAAAAGAAACGATAGGGAACATATTGGGAAAATGTGGATTGGTTGATTCTAAAGGTTATGCGACTCTTATCAAGTATAAGCAGAAACTTAAAGGAGTAGAGCATGAGTTTAGAGTATTCATAGGTAGAGAACTAAAGACATATGAACAAGAACTTATGTCTTAAGTCCCCTACCGACAAATAGTACGGAGTGATTATTTTATGAATTCTACTAGGCCCGACGAGTCCCCTACCGACAAATAGTACGGAGTGATTATTTTATGAATTCTACTAGGCCCGATATAGCTACAGCTATTGGTGCATTGCGCAAAAATCTGCAAAATCCATGAAAGAGAGACAATGAGGCAACAAAAAAGGTCTTAAGATATTTTATTGTGACAAAAAATCTTTGGGTCACCTATGAGCGGGACAAGGCTACCAATAATAATAGCAGTGATGCTAGCTATATTGATGTGACTAGTGAAGTCTACAACTATGTATGTTATTCATATTAGAATTGGAGTTTATATTTGAGTAGTAAATTGCAAAACGTCACGGCTCTATCCACTATGGAGGCAAAATACATGGTTGCAAGTGCAGCTTTGAAAGTGTCATGCCGGGAACGTATCGACTACTTCGACGCTTGATTTTCTACACGCACATTTGGTTAGTATCGTGTATGTTATTCATATTAGAATTAGAGTAAATATTTGAGTAGTAAATTGCAAAACGTCACAGCTCTATCCACTATGGAGGCAAAATACATGGTTGCAAATGCAACTTTGAAAGTGTCATGCCGAAACGTATCGTCTGTTTCGACGCATGATTTTCCACACGCACGTTTGGTTAATATCGTAGGATATCTCCAGTTGTTTAAATTAGACGTGTGCGCGATTCGCGTACGTGTCGAAATGAATAGATACTAATTTAGTACGTTTGTTTATTTTATTTATTGGTACGCAATTAGAATGACGTCCACGAATATCGTTTGGAAGTCGTATGAAAAGAGGTGGACGAACGTGTAACAGTAAAAGCAGATCGAACTTGTTTGTAAAGGGGTATTTAGGTGTTATGAATATAGAGTACTAAATTTGGTGGACGTCCGCGAAAGAATCGCGCGATTTAGAGTCCTATTTCAAAAGATATAGCGATGGGTGTATTTAGGTGACAGCTAGGGGTCAAAATAATAGGTGGGTAACATTGAAACGGGTTAAGGGTCAAAGTAGACGCGGAATTTAAGGCGTACGTCTATATAAAGTACTAATATTGGTTTGGTACCTATTATGGTTCGTTTCGTACGATTTTTAGTACGAAACGTCATAATTCAAATTTGTAAGTTTCGTAGGTAGTTTCGCAAGTTAAATTCGCGACGCACGATCGTGCGAAGTCGCGTTTCGATTTGCGTGCACTTTTGCACGTAAATGCTACGTAGTAAAACGTAGTGTTTGATTGGTTAGAAAATGCTACGTAGTTAGTGGGAGATTTCGCACGCTTTTGCATTGGTCAGTCTGAGTCTTTGCTGATCAATGATTGGCCCAGGTAAAAGCCTGTTAAAACGGAGCGTTGACTTTGGCCTGGCAAGTCCAGGGCGATGATGGATAAATAGTGAAGTGTAAGAGGAGAGTAGACATCTTTTCCTTTGGAAAAGTTTGTGGAAATTCCGGCTGATCTTGGTCCTGAGCGATTAATACCAAATTGGAGAAAAGGCATTTTGCATTGAAATCTCTTACTAACTAAATAGTGTTTTAGTAGTTAAGAGATAGAATTATTAAGAGTGGAGAGTAGAGGAAACACTTTAATATGAAGGGTTGAGCCACGAGGGCAAGAGACCAAGCTAATGTTATGTGGACAGAAGCTTCTTCTAATTTAAAGTTTATCCTTATGTGAGTGTTTTCCAATGTGGATGTGTATTTTCCAATGTGTGGAATGTGTGGTTCAAATTGCTTAAAGTAATGGGATTTTCAGAGAGGTAGGAAATCCTGTTACATATGGTATCGGAGCTTTGGTTACAAACCAGGGAGAAGTTTGCTCACCCGAAAATCGATTGCCTTGACCGGTGAGGGTGCTCTGACCTGTGTGTCAGTGGAACCACAATGTGAAGTGGTAGGGGATTGGAGGGAAACTAAGTGACCACACTGCCAGCGGCCGCTGGTTAGATGTGGGGCGTGCTTAGGTCCTAAGGACTAAGGCGGGGTGGGCAGTGTAGCCACCGCTGAAGCTCACTCCGATTACCTAGAGGCCAAACAAACTTGCCTTCTCCTAGCAATGATTCATGTGTAGAGGGAGGGCTTGAAGCCATGAAGGGTGAGGATGTGAGGATTATAGAACAAAAGATCCTGATGTAGTGGGAAATGGGGAATTTGCTGATGGTGGAGGAGGAAAGTGAAGTACTTTACTTCTTCAAGAGCAAAGGAGTCCAGAAATGACTAAAAACTTTTCAAACCCTAAATTGTTACCTTTGATTGATTTCAATTTTGCTGTTGCAAAATTTATGGTTAAATCTTACCTTTGAGAGCTTTCAATTTTTGCTATTGCAAAATTGGTGGGGAAATTCTTACATTTCTGTTTCAATGTTGGGAAATTGAAAATTTGAATTTGTACTAACTTATTGTCAATGTCTTTTTAATTTCTCAGATCTTGATCTTTTCAAAGGATTTGTTAAGGAGAAGAAGTTTTGGATTGGAGCAATCTAAGGACTTCAAATCTGCAGCAATTTTTTTTGGGAAATTATACTCTATCTTTCTTTTTGCTTGATTTAATTGTGTGATAATGGCAAATTCTGCATGGAAACGTGAAATGGAGAATGCTTTGAATGTGTTGAAGAAGCGAACTGTGAAATTGGTTAAAAGATTTAATAATCATGCTACCGCTGTGGATGAAACCATTTCCGAATTGAAAAGTGAATTGAAAGTTGTTAAAGAAAATGGAAATGTTTCAAATGAGAAATTAGATGAACTTATTAGCTTAATTCAGACCAACAATGATATGAATGACCAAAAGGGTGAGAGTAGTAAAAGAAATGCTAGTTTTAGGGAGGATGATCATGATAGACCTAAGAAGATAAGAGATTTTAAATTGTCTATTAGAGAGGCACCATCGTTTGATGGTAAGAGGATCGATGAGTTGGATGCTTGGATTTTTTATATGGAGTATTATTTGGAGTCTAGAAATTGCGATCGTGATGATTACACTTCTTTTGCAGTTAGCTGTCTGAAAGGCGATGCTCAAATTTGGTATTATACTCAGAGAAGGTCTAAATTGATTCCTGATAATGCTGATTGGGAAACTTTTAAAACCGCGATCAAATCGCGTTTCTTGTCTGTCACTTTTAAATCCAGAATGGAAGAAAAGTGGTTGAATTGTAAGCAGACTGGATCTGTGAAGGATTATATCGTAGAATTTGACTTATCTAGTATTCATGTCATAGGTTTGACGGATGAAATGGCTAAATTGCATTTCTTGAACTATTTGAATCCTATACTGAAATCAGAGCTAAAACATCAAAATTTTAATAATTTGAAGGAATTACAAGATAAGTCATTGGAATTAGAGGATCAGTTGGGGTATAATCGGGAAACTCGATCATTAAATGGTAATTTAAATGAAGTATCACAGTGGGATGATGAGGAATTTGTTGAAGAGGGTCTGAATGCCGGTCTGGTGAATAGGCAAAATATCTTCAGGGGAAATCAAAAGGGTGAACATAGTGTTAATGCAGGAAATAAATTTAACAATAGAGGGGGGTACATTAAAAGTCCTAAACCAAACATTAATGCCCAGAAGTCTAACCTTACCATCCCCACATGCACTATTTGTCAGAAAAAGGGTCATAGAGCATTTGAGTGTGCACAACTGAAAAAGATTAACTGTTATAACTGTGGAGAGGAGGGACATTTTAGTAGAGAGTGCATAAAACCCAAAAAGAAAGTCATTTGTTTCAAATGTGGAGGTCCAGATCATTACGCTAAAGATTGTACAGATAAAGGTTCTCTAAAAAAAAGCCGAAGTAAATGAAGGTCTCCAAGAGGATATTTCATTATACCTAGCTGAGCAAGAAGCCCAAGAAGTGGGAAACGGAAAGGACTAACTGAAAGTCCTCAGTTGAGTCAACCGGATCCAGAAGTTAAAGAGTTAACTTTGGAGGGCAAATTAATGAATGGAAAAGTTAGAATAGCTGAATTTATTATGATTCTCACTACACTGCATAGTTTAAAGAATCCTTCTGATGAAATTCTCAACAACAGACCTATGTTAGGACAGTTAAGTAATGATGACACCAGACACAGTTTGATTAGATTCGAGTCATTAGTGGAAGGAAAGCCGTTGAAAGTAATGGTTGATTCAGGTGCCACACATAATTTTATTTCACATAAGTTTGTAGAGAAAAACAAATTTCCTACTGTCATAAGGGAAAAGCCTTTACATGTTCAAGTGGCAAATGGTAATAAGTCCACATTAGACTTACAAACTGACACAATTGAAGTGGAATTCAGGGTCATAAAATGAAAGTTGTGTGTGAAATAATGAATTTAGGAAGTGAGGAACTAATTTTGAGAAAGCCTTGGTTAACAGAACATAATCCTCAAATTAATTGGGAAATTAACACCTTAAAAGTGAAGTGTGAAAACGGTTGGAAGGTTTTGCAAACATTATCTCCTAAGAAATTGCACATGAATCATATAAATAACATAACCAGATTTGGGAGTGGAAGGTTTGATATCTGCTAAACAATTTAAAATGCACTTAAAAGATAAAACAAATCATGCTTTCTTGTTATTAGTAACTAAGGCAGTTACTGATGAAAGAGGGGGAGAAAACACTAACATTGATGTCATTCCTAAATCAGACACCACTAAAACTTTTGAAAAACTAAAATATGATATTGTAACTGACATTAATACATCTGATGTTGCTGTTAAAGATTTGATTTTTGAATTTCAAGATGTTTTTCCTAATGATTTACCCTCAGGGAGGCCACCTTCCCGAGATGTGGAACACGTTATTAACCTTGAACCTGGTTGCAACCCTCCTGTCACAGGAATTTATAAGCACAGTTTCTTTGAGCAAGAGGAGTTAAAGAAACAGATCAAAGAACTGTTAGAGAAAGGACAAATTCAGCCCAGCAAATCACCGTATGGAGCACCAGTTTTCTTTGTCAAAAAGAAGGACGGAACGTTGAGAATGTGTGTCGATTATCGTAGTCTGAACAAGATTACGGTGAAGGATAAGTATCCGTTACCTTTAATTTCTGATTTGATAGATCGTTTAAAAGGTGCTAAAGTATTTTCGTTGATTGACCTGCGTAGTGGCTTTAATCAGGTGCCAATCAGAACTAAGGATGTTGATAAAAATGCTTTCAACACTAGCGTAGGTAATTTTGAATGGATAGTAATGCCATTCGGCTTAACGAATGCACCGCCTACTTACCAAAGATTAATGAACCAAGCTTTTTCTGATTACATAGATGAGTTTGTTCAGGTGTTTATTGATGATATTCTAATTTACACTGAATCTAGAGAACAACATGTAATTCATATAAGAAAAGTGTTAGAAAGGTTAAAAGAAAGAAAATTATACGGAAAATTGTCAAAATCCAGCTTTCTTAAAAGTGAACAATTATTTTTGGGACATATAGTTAGTGGGGAAGGTGTTAAAACAGATCCATCCAAAATCACTCTAATCCAAAATTGGAAGCAACCTACTAATGTCACGGAAGTTAGATCATTTTTGGGATTGGCCACTTACTACAGGAAATTTATAAAGAATTTCAGTATGATCGCTGCACCTTTGACGGATTTACTTCGGGAAAAGAAGACGTTTGCGTGGGGAGCTGATCAAGAGAGAGCATTCGAGAAACTAAAAGGGAAGTTGACCTCTGCTCCTACACTGGTGTATCTTGACCCTGCTGGAGAATTTGAAGTTCTGATCACTACAGATGCATCTGACAAAGGTCTAGGTGCAGTCATAAGTCAAAAAGTCGACAAACACTTTCATCCTATTGCTTTTGAGTCCAGAAAATTCAATGATACTGAAAAGAACTATACAGCACAAGAAAAAGAATTACTTGCAATTGTACATGCATTGGTGAAATGGCGATGTTATTTGCATAATAAAGAATTTACAGTTCACTGTGATAATAAAGCACTTTCTTATTTGCAGAGATTAAGTGATGCACAGATTATGACTGGCAAACAGGTTAGGTGGATGCAAAAATTAGCATATTTCAAATTTAATGTCAAACATATTCCTGGGAAGACAAATGTAGTTGCAAATCCTTTAAGTAGATGTTTTTGAAATAAGTGTTATGGTTCAGGATGAATTGTTTTTAGATACAGTTAGAAATGGTTATGATAAATATCCATATTTTGTTGTGATTTGCAAGAATATTTCGGGAGGGAATTCTGACCCATTGAATGAGAGGCATGTCAAAAACTTTAGACTAGAGGATGGTTTACTATATTTGCAAATAGGGGATAGATTATGCATTCCTGAAGTGGGAGACTCAAGAAAACAAATCTTACGGAAAGCTCATGAGCATTTAGGACATCTAGGTCGAGATAAAACCCTTAGTTGGTTGCAAAGTAGATTGTTTTGGCATGGGATGGCAAAGGAGGTGTCAAAACACGTGGAAATTTGTGTCCCTTGCCAACAGAGTAAACCTAGTACCCAAAAACCTAAAGGTCTTTTAAAACCTTTGGATATTCGCGAAAGACCGTGGGAATCTGTCAGTATGGATTTTATTGTCATGTTGCCTGCTACATCTAAAAGGAATGACAGTATCATGGTCGTAGTCGATAGGTTCAGTAAAATGGCAATCTTTATCCCTTGCAAAACTACTCATTTAGTTGAAGATATTGCAAAGTTATATTTTGACAACGTGGTCAGACATCATGGAGTTCCCCTGTCTATAGTCAGTGATAGGGATTCTGAATTTACATCTGCATTTTGGAAAGAATTGCAGCAAAATTTAGGTACTGAATTAAAAATGAGTACCTCTTATCATCCTCATCCTTATCGTACACTAGAAGAAATGCTTAGGACTGTTTGCAGTGGAGTTCAGAACACATGGGAATCTAAACTGCCATTAATGGAATTTGCATACAATTCATGTAAACATGCTAGTACAGGATTCTCACCGTTTTAAGTTGCATACGGATACCAACCGAGAGAAGCATTAGACTTAATAACATGGATCACACAAGAGAATAGGGGTTCAGGAACAGAATTTGGGGAATACATTCAAACGGTTTGGAAAACAGTACGGGTTGCATTAGTGGAGGCACAAAGAAGGCAAGAACTAAATGCTAATCGCAAACGGGGTGATTGGATGGTAAGCACAGGTGACAAGGTTTGGCTTTCAACAACTCACTACAGGTGCAAGATCGAGGGACAAGGAGATCATACTGGAAAATTTGCTCCTAAGTACATCGTACCATTTACTGTAATTGAGATGATATCGTCAGTTGCTGCCAAATTGGACTTTCCGCCTTCAACAAAAATCCATCCAGTGATACATATCAGCCAGTTAAAACCATCAAATCTTCGACCAACTGAAGGAGAACTGGAATTGGATCCCTCAATAATTATAGAACCTGCGGTTCACAGATGGGTAATAGATTGGGTTGGTCAACGGTTTAAGGTCGGCAATACTATATTCTGGCAAGTGCATTATCTAGGAAGGCCAGAAGATGAGTTAACTTTAGAAGATAAAAATTCTAAGTTTTTGCAAAGGTATTGGAGGGATAATAATATAGAAGTCTCGTCTTGAGAATGAAAGAGTTTTAACTGAGGTCAGTTAAAAATAAGGAGGGGATGATGTAACAGTAAAAGCAGATCGAACTTGTTCGTAAAGGGGTATTTAGGTGTTATGAATATAGAGTACTAAATTTGGTGGACGTCCGCGAAAGAATCGCGCGATTTAGAGTCCTATTTCAAAAGATATAGCGATGGGTGTATTTAGGTGACATCTAGGGGTCAAAATAATAGGTGGGTAACATTGAAACGGGTTAAGGGTCAAAGTAGACGCGGAATTTAAGGCGTACGTCTATATAAAGTACTAATATTGGTTTGGTACCTATTATGGTTCGTTTCGTACGATTTTTAGTACGAAACGTCATAATTCAAATTTGTAAGTTTCGTAGGTAGTTTCGCAAGTTAAATTCGCGACGCACGATCGTGCGAAGTCGCGTTTCGATTTGCGTGCACTTTTGCACGTAAATGCTACGTAGTAAAACGTAGTGTTTGATTGGTTAGAAAATGCTACGTAGTTAGTGGGAGATTTCGCACGCTTTTGCATTGGTCAGTCTGAGTCTTTGCTGATCAATGATTGGCCCAGGTAAAAGCCTGTTAAAACGGAGCGTTGACTTTGGCCTGGCAAGTCCAGGGCGATGATGGATAAATAGTGAAGTGTAAGAGGAGAGTAGACATCTTTTCCTTTGGAAAAGTTTGTGGAAATTCCGGCTGATCTTGGTCCTGAGCGATTAATACCAAATTGGAGAAAAGGCATTTTGCATTGAAATCTCTTACTAACTAAATAGTGTTTTAGTAGTTAAGAGATAGAATTATTAAGAGTGGAGAGTAGAGGAAACACTTTAATATGAAGGGTTGAGCCACGAGGGCAAGAGACCAAGCTAATGTTATGTGGACAGAAGCTTCTTCTAATTTAAAGTTTATCCTTATGTGAGTGTTTTCCAATGTGGATGTGTATTTTCCAATGTGTGGAATGTGTGGTTGAAATTGCTTAAAGTAATGGGATTTTCAGAGAGGTAGGAAATCCTGTTACAGAACGTACGCGGAATTTTATTTGTACTTTCGATTTTATTTGTTTTTCCGATTTCATTTATACCTTAGATTCCATTTGTAATTTTTTTTTGTTTAAACTTTGGCGACGTATAAATTTCATGTACAATGGACGTTTCGTTGGCGTTTTTTTATTGGTGCGCATTTAAGTCGTGAACCCACGTAGGTTCACGCACACACTTAAATAGGGAGGGTTTTTACCATTACATTGTGGATTTTGTCACGTGTACGGCGAACAATGATAGTCGTTTATTTAGCCAACTTTTTAAATAGGTTCGTTCATGTAAAGTAGTCTACACTTAGGCTAATTTCGCTTAAGCGTAGCGTAGCTTTTACTTTGGCTAATTTCCAGACTTAGAATTTTTAGCTTTTGGACAAGAATTTTCTCTCGGCGGGGGAGCTTTTCTCTTGCACTCTCTCACCGATTGCACACGTGTTTTTTTTCTATTTGCTAGCTAGATGTAGAGGCTAGCTGTTATGAATATTTCTATTTCTATTTCTACCACATCTTTTAATCCACGTGGCCTAGAACCAAGTTCGGTTTTTTTCCAAAATTTGAGTCATTATTGGGAAGTGGTGGATTGGAGCTCGTGTGGAAAAGCATCTTGATCTAGCTGTGCTTTCCACAAACAGCTGAACGGTTTGGGTGTTTGTATTTGTTTTGCTTGTATTTCGGTTGAAATTGGAAGAGTGAATTTTGGCCGATTTTGGAGTTTTCCTTATTTTGGTTGGAATTGGTTTTTTTTTTTTTGCCTCATCGAGATAACTCTTGTAGAGAATATGATAAAGACCCGAAAGCGTATCTGCTACCTTGTGGCTAAGTATTCTTGTCCAAAAGAATTTAAAATATAAAATTAATTTATAATATTTTATTTTATAAAAAAACAACATTTTGTTTTTTGTTTAGTTCAATTTCTTTCTTTCAATTATTGATTTATATCTTGCTATCACCTTCTTTCTTTGCTGCAAACCAACATCCATATTTTGTGATTAATTTAGGATTTATCAACAGATTTAGGGTTAATCTGCAAATATAGGGATTTTTTGCAGTTTAGCGTTTCAACAATTTTTTTTTTGTGATTGATTTATGATTAATTAGCAGATTTAGGGTTAATCTGCAAATTTATGGTTTTTTTGCAACTTTAGGGTTTCAGCAGATTTTAGGTTATATTCTTGAGATTTTGCCATTTTAGTTTGTTGCTTCAGGTTTTTTGGCTGGAGATCTAGTGATTTAGCAAATTTGAGATTTATGTGTTTATTTTTTGAATCTATTATTGTTTGTTTCCAATTTATTTCTTTGAATTTTACGTGCCTATTTGTCCACCATTTTTTTCTCTTTCGTGTTTTTTTTTAAAAGAAATATATATATTATTTATAATAAAATAAAGAAAAAAATATCTTTTCATTATAAGTTTGCAGTCACCTATTTAAATTCTTTTTAATCTTTTCCCGTGTTTTAATTCTATTTACTTTCCCATTAAAGTTTTTTTTTTGTTTTTCAAAGACAAAACAGAAAATCATATATATTGAAAAAACTAAAAATCCTTTTTATTTTTAGTTTTTGTTGTTTTTTCTTTCAATTTCGCTCTAATTTACTCGTCAGCCTCAATTTTACTTTTCAATTTGGGTTTTGGAAAAAAATAATAAGAAATTATATAATTAAAATTTATACATTTGAAAAAAAAAATTACTTATTTTTTGCAATTTATCTCTTTAAGTGTTTTCATCCTACCTTAGTATTTTTCTAATTTGTTCGCTGCAGATTTACGTCTATGTTTTGTGGCAAAATTATGGTATTTTTGACAATTTAAGGTTTTTTTGTCAAATTATGGTATTTTTGCAAAAATTATGGTTTTTATATCAGATTTAGGGTATTTTCACAAGTACGCTGACTCTAAACCTATGGTTTGTGAAAAATCTACGGTATAGGCAGTCGCTTCTCCGAATCCTAACAAACTTCAAAGTTTATTTTTTTTGTGTTTTTTTTATATTCCCGTATTTTTTTTTCTCTTTTTTCGGTGTTTGGATATTTAGAGGCTGAGGCCCGCATTGTCTGGATGACATTTAGAGGGGATTCAATAGGAGGAAACATTTAGAAGGGACTCATTAGGAGGAAATTATTGAAGCAGATTGTGGAGCATATTTCATTCCAAATAGCTCCGTAAAACTCAACGTGTTTTGAACAAGTCTGATTCACCGTTAATGCTCACCAAAGTACTGATCGTGTTTGTAAGTATCTCGATACCCTGTGGGTGCAAGAGCGTTACCATTTAGTGCAATACTTGTTTAGGGGCATCGGTGTGGATCGGTTCTATTTGTGACTTTTTCGTTTGAGCATTTGTATTTTTCTTGCTTTCTTTCCATGCTATCTTGCCCTATATGGCTTTAAGGTTTCTGTAAAATTTAAAAGCGTAGATTTCCTTGGTAGAACCTCCCGTGGGTGCCACTGCTTAGAATTTTTTTCAATCTGCTTAGAATATTTCTTGTATGTGTTGCTGTAGATCTACACCCTAAAGTGATTGGATAGCGTTTTTCTTATTTTATAGATTTGGCTTTTCCGATTTGCCCGATTCTTTGCAGGTTAAAGATTTCGGTATTTCGACTTCGTGCTAGATGTGACTACCGGGTGTTGCTAACGACTTCGTCTGTTGTCTTGTCGTGTGTTGATTATCATGGCATTTGATGCATTTCGGTTAAGCCATGTCGTACTTTAACTATCATAGTCGAGGGTTTTTTTTTCGTTTATGCCGACTAATTGGGATAACTTACGTTATCAATCTGGATTTACGATCGGCGCAATAGTTTTCGTTCCACTGCAATTAGATCATTCTAGTATTTTTGAGTCTACAAACGCACCAAATTCGGTTGCTAATCTTAGATTTCTGTCTGTTCGGTCAGTTTTGATCTCGGTGACATTATTATTTTCGGTTTCTTCCATGTCATACCTAAAGAGGATCAAAAAAGATTTTTTTAGGGAAATCTTTTCGAATTATCTCACCTTTGGGTTCTTTGCCAGTTCGAATTTGGCACAACTAGTGCATTATTTTGTTAACGACATGGATTTTTTTTCAGAGGGGGGCATGGGGAGGATGCAATTTTACTTCTCAAGTTTGAAAGACACCATGTCTTTGTCTCTTTCCCGAATGTTGTTTGATACAAAAAAGAGGGATTTCGCCTTTCGTTATCACGACAACTTTGACCGTAGGGTCGCTTTCTCTCTTATCGGCCGATACGTTCAAACGGCTCTCATGTTTAATACACAAAAATATATGAATATTTGTTGAATGACAATCACTCTTTTCATTTCGTGGGACTTCCAACCGTTTTCGGCTAGGTAGAAATCCTTTACCACGCGGTTGTTTCGAAATATTAGACGTTGATGGGGATGAGTTGTATCCAGTCATCCCTAAGATTACTCATGTATATGTCGTGCTTACCCGTGCGACAGTCTTTACTAGATTGGGAGGAACAATTCATTTACGTGATTTGCTATCGGTCATGTTCAATCTCCTCTAAGAGGAATACCGGATGTAGAATCGAGATTAGGAGAAAGAATTAATAAACTTCAAACTTAAGTCGGCTGACACTACCTGTGACTACGAGCTCCAATAAAACACTTCGAGAAGCGTTGTCAGACCTCATGTCTGATGCGGAGGCTGTTTGAAAATTCGTGGGACAGTTTCCCTACAATCGAAAAGATTCATTCAGACCAATGGTAGTCATATTTACGGACTGAAATTCATATTTGAGCACTTTGTTGTCGAGTACAAAGTGCAACCATCTTGTTGGGATGCCCATGAAAAACTTGAATCTCAAGGAAAACAGTTGGACTAATCTCCACCGCCTTCGAGGAACCCATGGCCCTCTAATACGCTTCGAAAGATGCTAGCCATTGGAACCCCGCCCATTAATACCGGAAACGGATTGTGTTTCTGATGTAGAAACACGGGGCACGATGCCTGTATGTGCTCTGATGAGTCGGCCATATCCAACCGTTGCCAGAATGCATGACATTACATCCACCGTTGACACATTAAAGACCCAAGTTTTTCGTAGTAAAATTAGATTCTAAACGGGGGAGATTACGTCCACCATTTCTATGTTAAAGACCCCAGTTTCTCGTATCAAAATCACAATCAAAACAGTGGAATTCGAACCAGTTCGGTAAAGGCGGTTACTTCTCCAAAAAAGACCGAGAAAGATTCGACTCCACCTGAGATCTCTCGACGAGAAAGAGAAAAGGCCGAGTTGCAGAGCACAATGGCCGCCATAATGGAACAATTCGCTTCTTTCATGGCCGAAATGAAACCACAATTTATTGGAATGGCGAAGACAGACGTTCACATGCCGTCATTGGCCAGCCAAGTATACGGGATTCCACCGTCTAACAACGAGCATCTACGTTTGAAAAATGCTCAATTGATCACAATCAAGAATGCAAATTACAGAATTCCCAAATTCCACTTTCGTTAAGAAAACAATTTATCTCTCCCCTCCCCGAAAAGACTTTCTCCGATGCGGCTAAAGTGCTAACCATTTTCGATAACACCCTACTTAGGGCGCATCAAATCAAAGAACAGCTAAGCATCTTTTCAGCCATGTTAGCGGTCAATCCCAAAGCCTTTTTTCTTGTTGATGAGGTCCCCAAAGCCTTTTTTTTTGTTGACTAGTTCGTCACAGCTGCCGCGTTGAGGGCGTTGTAGCTGAACCGCAGTCTTTTGTCGGTTAAGCGTATTACATCGGATGAACGCCGTAACATTGATTCTCATATTAGTTTCCTAGACAACTCTCAAAAGTTTTTTTTCTGTTAATGGTGTCGCTCTCTCTTTTCCTCTCTTAGACACCAGAGCCAAACTTGTGATCCTCAAAGTCGGATTTGCGCTCTATCTTAGTCTTAGCGCCGAGAAGCTTCAAACCACAACTACACAGCTTCTTACTTCAGCCAGTTCCACAAGGTTGATGCTGAAAATCACCACAGACCCGCTCGTATTTCAGATCCAAAAAGGGACCAAAAATGAGTCCATGGAAATTTCGGCCCAAACATTCGTCACAAAATGCAACGACTACGAGTGTTTAGTAGGACAAAATCTTATCTTCCGAGTTGGTGAAGGAGTAGACATTCAAGATCAAACCTTTTTTTTTCCAAACCTCACACTTTCGAAGACGTAAAATCTATTTTTTTCTGATCTCCGCCCGCAAACCGCTTCCCACTATGCAATATTTGGTTTTGGCTGTTCCAGCATTTTCGAGTAAAGCTATAGGGGAAGATATTTTCAACTCTTTGTCCACAAAAAATATCTTGTCGAACATATCATCATAGTCGGAAATTTTTGGTGGGCCCAGTTTTCTCATTGATGCGAGTAATATCGAAAATATTTACAACTCACGACCAAAGTCATACCGAATCGGAGATTACGTTTACCTTTGTCACCAATTTTTTGACACCTTAGACATTGATGTTCCTCCACACATTCTCCGTGTTATGAAGATGGATACTAACGGGATGCGGAGTTTGCAAAATGCGTATACATGGATATGTGGAGATGAAAGTTTCCATGTGGAGTGTCTCGCTCCTCCATTGGCTATCGTGCCGGCTGGCAATTGGTTCCGCCATGGTTGTGGCAAGCTCATGGTTGTGTTGGCTAGCTTTTCTACAAGCTAAAGAGCTGGGAGGGGGAATTATGGGTCCCATATCACTCTCGACAAGTATTATTTTATTTTTATATGTCTCACTTATGATAATTTTTTTCTATAATGTATATATATTTTGCCCTGATCGATGTTCGTTTTTCGTTTATAAATATTTTCGCACATGACTTTGCTAGTTGTAATGCATGTTTCGCTTTATTTTCTTTTTATACACGACAACTCCAATGCCGCAACGTATCGATTATTTGCACGCATGATTTTTTGCACCCACGTTGGGTTCGTATCGTTGGATATTGCCTGCTCGTTTATATTGGACGTGTGCGCGATTCGCGTACGCGTTTAATTGAATAGTTGAATAGCTACTAATTTAGTGTGTTTGATTGCTTTATTAGTAAGTACGCGATTTGAATGACTTCCGCAGATATTGTTTCGAAAACATACAAAAAAAGATCTACGAACGTACGCGGAATTTTATTTGAACCTTTTACTTTACTTGTACATTCGATTTTATTTGTACATTTGATTTCGTTAGTACTTTTTCTCCGTTAAGAATTTTGCGATGTACAAATTACATATACAATGGACGTTTTTTTGGCGTTTTTTTATTGGTGCGAATTTAAGTCGTAAACCCATGTAGGTTCACACACACACTTATATAAGGAGGGTGTTTACCATTAGATTGTGGATTTTGTCAAGCGTAGGGCGAACAATGTTGGCCAACTATTGGCCAACATCTTAAGTAGGTTTATTTATGTAAAGTAGTCTAGATTTAGACTATTTTCGCTTAAGCGTAACGTAGCTTTTACGTAGGCTAATTTCCAAACAAAGAATTTTAAGCTTTTGGACAACAAATTTCTCTTGGCGGCAAAGCTTTTTTCTTGCTTTCTCTCACCGATTGCATATGTGTCTTCTTTCTCTGTTGCTAGCTAGCTATAGAGGCTAGAAAGTTACGGATATTTCTCTATGTGTTTTAGCCACGCTTTTTAATCCACGCGGTTTAGAGTCAAGTTTAGAAGGTTTTTCTGTAAATCTTGAGTCATTTTTGGGAAGTAGTGGAATAAAGCTCGTATATAGAAACATCCTGATCCGGCTGTGCTTTCCACGTGCAGCTAAACAGTTTGGTTGTTTATATTTTTTTTGCTTTTATTTCGGTTGAGAGTGGAAAAGTGAATTTTGGCCAAATTTGGAGTTTCATTGTTTTAGTTGGAATTGGTTATTTGCTTTGTTGCCTCTTCAAGATAACTTTTGTTGAGAATACGATAGAGACTCAAGAGCCTAGTGGCTACCTCGTGGCTTAGTATCTTTCCATTTCTCTTATGTCTCACTTATGTTTATTTTTTTCGATGATGTATATATATTTTCTCCTCATCCATTATCGTTTTTTGTTTGTACATATCTTCACGCATGACTTTGCGGATTGTAAAACATGTTTCGCTTTGCTTTCTCTTCATGCAAGACAAAAGAGTTATTTTGGACTAAGGCATTTTTTCAAAGGTTCGGTTTTACACAATACGGGACATAAATAATATGTAGCGACAATTAAGCAGCCATTTTTGTGGCTACAAATCAAAGTCACAATTTTAAAAGTAAACATTTGGACATTCGTCTACTATTGGTAGGAGATAAATTATTTGCAAAAATTGTCAAACTATGCTATTTGCTTGATGAGAAAATGATGAGAAAATGATTGCAGACGTGGTGACAAAGCCTTTTCGCTCCTAAGTTGGAATACTGGTGAGAAGAATATGGTCTAAGTGAATAAGTATTTCTAAAGCTTAAGAGGAGTAGCCCAAAATAAGCTTTAATAAATCTTACAAATTTGGGTCCAAAACTTTGAATAACTTCCGACTATCAACTGCTCAATATTGACCAGATTTAATGTGGATTTGTTGTAGTATCGTTTTAAGTAGTTTTTTCTTAGTAAAAATATGCGTACGACCGCCAATGAATTTAGACATGAAATTTGTCTCCCCAATTTTCCGAATACAGATATTGTAACAGTACAATTTTGGTCGGGGCACTTAGAGTTTTGAAAGAAAAAAACTTTTTAGTTCACCTTATACATAAGTTTTAGTTACTTTTAATATCTTTAATGTATTTAGTTTTGTTAAGAATGATCAATTGATACACAATTAACATTCTACAGAGTTTAGGAAATGAGAGCACTCAGTGCAGCTTGAAGTTTAATGTGTAACATTGTCTTTGACTTAGCTATGGCTTGTTGATATTTGTGTATTTTCTAGGTCTATAATAGGATAGAAAAAGGCAGAGGCAGTCTGCCTCTAACTCCCCTCTCCAAGCCCCCACACTTGTTGTAGTCACTGAAGGCTGGATAGGGAGCAAGAGCCATGACTGCCTAAGCTCTCTAGAGAAGACAGGGGGTAAATTAGTAAGACTTACCAAAAGGTATTTGACGGACCCAGGAATTGATCCTGGTAGCTACCGTCCGTCAATCCGCCGTTAGCCGGTGACTTTATCCATTTAGACAAGAGTTGGTATTACGACGTATGGGGTTTGACAATTATTTAAATAGTTACACGTAGACTAGTTCATTTAACTGGAAATATATACGTATTGCATAGATAAAGTTATAGATAGTACGGAGTACAAATTTATTTATTGAAATGGATATCGCGCATTTGGTTCGCCCGCGAAACAAATATCGCGCGTCTATTTTCAACGGCTAGAAATGTAGCCAGATTTGATCGGACGGCCACGATAGGCGCCGCGATCGCGGGATATGTACTTTTGGCGGTTTGCGGTCATCGCCACATAGGATGACACATGGCACGTCAACATTCGATTGTGGCGACACCGAAGATTTCGGGAACAAATAGATATATGACATGTGCTGACAATTCAGCCATATCGTACGATTGTCGTACACAAAGTACACAGGCACCTGTACTTATCAGTACGGTACACTGAAGTGATTGGTGCCGTACGTCAGTAGATAGGGTCTTAGAGTGAGAATAGGACTTAGAATATTTTGAGTAGGTAGTCGCCTCTCCCAGAGAGCATCTTATATAAATGGCTAACTTTGGGCAACCATAACTATCAAATTACTTGACCATTTTCAGTGATTCTTTTTGTTGCGGACTCAAGGGAGTCCAGGCTATACAAGGGTGTAGTCGGTCAGAGTTTTTGTCTGCCAGGGTGGCTGCATTTCAAAGGGAAAGTCAAAGTGGGTGAATGTGTCCAAAACTTATATTCTAACTTTGCATTCTGTGGTGGAACTAACCACACAGAAAGTGTTATTTCACAAGGGTGAATCTATATTTGGGTTCTGATTTTCAAGGGGTCAGTCATTTAGGTTTATATCAAGTTAGGAGTCGGCACTATCTAGATTAGCTTCTTTGTATCTGCTTACTCTGAGGGCCAAAGGAGGTCGTAGAGTTTCAGATTATGGGCCCACAATCTAAGGTGCCTATGTTCGATGGAAGAAACTTCACTTATTGGGAGTTTACTATAGAGGGATTGCTTTTCGAGAAGCGTTTATGGGGAATTGTTTCGGGACAAGTGAGATGTCCACCACCTGGCTTTGGAGGAGCTTACTATGGAGAATCATCTTAGGCTGCCCAGAATATCAACCGGAGTTTAGATGCAACGGAAGGTGAACCGAAAAACCGTTCCGGGATGAAGAAATATTGGAGAAGGAAAAAATGACACCTATGGTGAGGGGAGCTAGGCTCTCAACTATAGTACCACTTGTAGGGATTAAAACTGAAGAAAATGACAGAAAAATATGGGAATACAAAAACACTATAGCAAAACATCTCATACTTAGATACGTGTCTAAGTCCATAGCTATCACTCTTTTAAGTCTAACCAAGTCTTCAGAGATATGGGAAGCACTAATTCAGATTTATAAGAGTGAGACAATTCAGAGGCAGCAATTAGTAAAACAGGAAATAGAGGCCTATGTTTATAAAGGCGGTAGCATGATAGAGTTTTGCAATGATATTGCTGCTTTATATGTTGAGCTTACTAGTGCGGGATATGTAGAATCAGAGGAGAGTAAGATTAATACATTACTTGTGAAACTCCCAGACGAGTACGAAAACATCATTTGTCGTATGCAGGCAATGGATGGCTCCTCATGGACTTGGAGCTTTACCATGGAGATAATTTTTGTGAGGGAAAGCACTTTGGAGCTTCGTAGGGGAAGGGACAGGGTCAATGCATTTTCAGCTGGTGGTGATTGGCGGAAGCGTGATGAGAGGAACGGTGGTGACGAGCAGAAGCGTGATGAGAGGAACGGTGGTGACGAGCGGAAGTGTGATGAGAGGAAGAAAGACAAAGGTAAACCTTATCGGAACTTTGGTGGAAAGAGAGGGAGAGGAAAAGAAAGGGGAGCTTTGAAAAAGTGGGTTTGCTTCTTTTGTAGGGAATCGGGTCATTACATAGAGGAATGCCCTTGTTTAGAATAACTTAGAAGTTGGAATGTGGATGAGGAGGACGAAGGGGAAGAGGAGAAAGAAGATGAATATATTTTAGAGCTTCTCCGGATTAGTAAAATGGGGAAGAGAGAAGAGCACACATAAATTTCACGAAAGCAACAATCTGCTTTTGGAGGTATAACGGAAGTAAAGAGAGAGGAGATACTTGAGAGAGTTCAAAATATTGAGGATAGTTTCATAGATATTTTGGAAACAGAAAATTGGTCGGAAAGGGAGACCTCAACGGATTCTGAGGAAAGGGGAGAAGTGAAACTAGGAGTTTTTAAAGATAAAGGAGAAGAGGAATATTTAACGAAAGGTTTAGGGGAGGAGAAATACTTATTCGGAATAAATTTAGAAAGAGAAAGTGGAAAGAAATCCATGGGAGAGAGTGAGGAAAGTTCAATTTTTGCGGGTAATGGGTTAGACATCGCTTAAGGGAGTGATGGTATTTATGAAGGTGTGCATGTAAAAGGGTTAGCATCTGGGTGTATGTTGCAGATTGGAGATGGGGTTGGCTGTTTGGATCGCAAGAGGGAAATCGGTTTGTGTGTGGATGAAAAAGTGATGAGGTGGATAAAATCTTTGCTCGGATTTATAAAAAGTGAGATGTTAAATAAAATGTGTGATGTAATTATTATTTCAGGTCATATAATGCACTGTGTTAAATACTTAACGTTTATGAAAAGAAAAGGAAAAAGGAAAAATAAAAAGAAAAAGGGGAGGGGGAGTTTGTTTACTTTTTGTGGAAGTTGAAATGGAAAAAAACTAGAAAATAATGGGAGTGTTGATATTTGTGTATTTTTAATGTCTGTAATAGGATAGAAAAAGGCAGAGGTAGTCTGCCTCTAACTCCCCTCTCCTGTTAGGATTTACAATGTTAGAATCTACGTCTACATAATGTTGGTTCGTAGTTAGTGTGGCATAGATTTTGTCGCGTGTCAGTTTTATTTGATTTGGTCGTGCGTCGGTTCGCGTATTTTGGTTTTGTTTCGTTTAGTTTGATTTGGTATTTCGTGCGTGTACGTTTCGCGTGTACGCGATTTGATTTGATTTGATTTATTTTGTTTCGTTTGATTTCTAGATTAGTACTTAAAGAAGTTTCGTTTCGCACGACGTACGTCTAGTAGTTTTGTTTTGCGTAAGTTAAGTTAGTCGTACATGACTTTGTCAGTTTTGTTTCTAGTAGTTCCACTTTGCGTTGTACCATATTTGCGTCTAAGTTCATTTAAAAACTTTTAGAAATAGTGTTCTAGATTATTTCTGTGGCTAAGTTAAAAAGCCATCGTGTAAGTTAATAGTATAACAATTAGGAATCAATCAAGAGTCAATTAAGGAGGAATGAATTAAGAGACGTGTAATGTTTAAGGATTGAGTTAATATGAGTTTATATTATTGTGTATTTAATTTCTCTCTATCTTGGATTATGCACTTTTGATGTGTTGTAATGTTTGATTTCATTTTAATGTCGCTTCCGCATTGAGACATTTAAGTATTTGTGAGCGCATTCCGATTGACTCTTACATCCTATCATTTGGTATCAGAGCAGTGTTTATTTAGATTGGAGTTAAGAATTGATTAAGAGTTTATAAGTGATGGTGGAGGAATACTCCGCAAAGAGAGAAGACACTGAAGTCACTTTTGGAGTTGGAGAATCGGAGAAGTTATCAATGGCGAAGGAGAGTCTCACAATTCAGTTTGATCCAACGACTATGGAGGAACTTTACGAATTTCTAAAGGCAAAAAGAGAAGGACAATCTTTCGGTAAAACTCTTACCTTTGGGGGCAATTCAGATGTTGAGAGTTATAAGAATAGTAAAAAGGGCAAAATGAAAGTACCTTTTTATGATGATGATGATGAGTCGAGTTCAGATGAAGAGTTAGATTATAAGGTGTCGTCTAAGACTATCATTTTTAATGGAAATAGTTATCCGGTATCGAAGAGATATATTCAAGGAACCTTTACTCCAAAGAAATTGTGGAAAATACTTACAGGAGAAGAGAAAAGACCATTTGATAAAAAAGGAAGGAAAAAGTGGGATACTAAAGATATGGCAGCTATGACTGCATTACTTCACAGTAGTAGTAGTTCGGTTCATGAGCATATGTTAACTCATGATACCGCTAATGCTTGTTGGACCCATCTACAAAATTTGTATGAGAAAGGATTCCCCACTAAATCTAATTATGTATTTCAGGACTTTATTCAGTTTAGGATGAAGAGTAATGAGTAGATTAATGATGCTCTAAAAATATTTAATATTTTGATAGAGCAGTTGAATAGCGCAGGAAAGTTTTCCCCTGAAGATGAAAAAGTATTTGTGTTTCTAAATGGATTACCATCTAAGTTTGATGTTACAGTAGAAGTTATAAGATCTACAGAGAAACCCACTTTTGATTTTTCTATTAACTTTCTAAAAGGTGCAGAAAAGAGTAAAGAGAAATATGGTAGAGGATTTGGAAATGGCAATGTAAACCTCACTGACACGTCTGAGGTATATTCTCTACGTGGTCGTGGAGGTAGAGGAAGGTTTAGATCAAGAGGGGGTAGAAACAATTTTCAGTATTCAGGATTTGGAAGAGGTTATAGCGATGAAGGTGATGTAAGTCATGTTACTTGTTATAAGTGTAATAAGGAAGGACATATGGCTACTAACTGTCCAGATAGGGAAAAGCAATGCAATATTTTTCGGAAATAGGGACATGTTAGTGCTCAATGTTATCAACGAAATGGAGGTGGATCATCTTACTATTCGGAAAGATGAAGAAATCGAGGTGGACGTCGAGGACGAGGTCGTGGAAGATTTGGACAATCACGTGAGGAGCCCATCAAACCCACTATACAAATTTTCATGACGACCAAGGCGATAAGTCTCGAAACTTTTCTATGATAATGAAAGAAGATGGAAATGTTGATGTCAATTCTGCAAATTCCGCATGTGAGAGTCAAACTTATAAAGATTGGATAGTTGATTCAAGAGCAACTCATCATGTTTGTAGTGATTTAAGTTTCTTTACAGATTTGAGAAAGCTTACAGTTCCTAAGAATATTACAATAGCTAGTGGACATGTTGTTCCGATAGATACAGTGGGAACTGTCAGATTAGATTTACCTGTCAAGAATATGAATGGTCATGTTGTTGTAAGGAAAGTGAATTTGAACAATACTTTGTGTTTTCCTGATGGAGTTGTAAACCTTGTTAGTGTTCCACAGATACAGAAGAATGGTGGTAGAGTAATCTCGTTTGAAAATGGAAGAATAGTTTTCCAAGATAGAGAAGGGAATCAATTTGGAGAAGGTTATGTAAATGATTGTATGCAAAGTAAGTTAAAATGGATTAGACCACAGGAAAATCAGAAATCAGTAATTTCAGTCAATGTTGTAAGTTCTGAAAGAGGAGATCTAAGTTTATGGCATCATAGACTTTGTCATACTTCTAAGTCTAATATAAAGAATATGATGAAAAGTGGAGCAGTAAGAGGATTAGAATGTGTTTCCAGAGAGAAAGTTCAAGGTTGTAATGGTTGTAGCAAAAGGAAACATATTAGAAAACCTCATCCTGTAAAAGATGTAAAGTATAGAGCTAGTGCTCCTCTTAAGCTTGTTCATGTAGACTTATGTGGAGACGTCAAACCAGTAAGTCTAGGAGGACATAAGTATATCTTTGTAATTGTGGATGATTATAGTCGAAAGAGTTGGGTATATTTGTTCAAACATAAGTCAAAAGCGTTATATAAGTTTCGAGAATTTGTTGTAATAGCTGAGAGAAACAGATATAAAGTTAAAAGCAGTTAGATCAGATAATAGAGGAGAATTTGTTGCTTTTAAAAGTTTTTGTCAAAAAAGAGGGATTAAGCAGCAATTTACGGCTGCATACTCACCTGAGTCTAATGGAGTTGCTGAGAGAAAAAATAGGACTCTTCAAGTGACGGTTAGAGCTATGTAACATAGCACTAAACATATTGTGAGGTTTTGGGGCGAAGCTGTTCTTACAGCTAATTACATTTGTAACAGAAGACTAACTTCGGTTTCTGGAGATAAGACGCCTAAAGAATTGTGGAGTGGCAAGATTCCATCTGTTCGTACATTTTCAGATTTAGGTGTTTATGTGAAAGGAGAAGGAGTTGATCAAATTATTTTCAGTGTGTATGTTGATGATTTTATAATGATTTCAGATAGTCTTGAAAGGATTCAGAAATTGAAATGTTTTCTTAGTAAGTTCTTCAAAGTTACAGATTTAGGAGAAGCAACGTACATTCTTGGTATTGAGGTGATAAGAGATGAATTTAGTCAGGAACAATACTGTAAGGAAGTCTTAGCTAAGTTCTCTATGTTGAATGCTAAGCCTTTATGTACACCTTTGGATCCTAGAGTTCAGTTGAGTAAAGCAAAAAGTGAGCCAACAATTGATGTACCTTATAGAGAAGCAGTTGGTTGTTTGATGTATCTTAGTGTTGGAACTAGACCAGATATTTCAGCTGCTGTTAGTATTGTGAGTAAGTATTGTCAAGCACCTAAGAAGTGTCATTGGGAGAGTGTTAAAAGAATTTTTAGATATTTGGTTGGAACTTTAAGTTATGGTTTAGTTTATAAGGCGAATTCAGAGTTAGATTGTTTTGGATATTGCGATTACGATTATGGTGGAAACTTCGACAAGGAAAGTCAACATCCGCTTACGCTTTCGTATTATGTGGAGCTGCAATTTCGTGGAGTTCGAGACTTCAACCTACGGTGGCCTTGAGTTCGACGGAGGCCGAACACATGGCGGCTTGCCATGCTGCCAAAGCTTCAATTTGGTTAAGAGAGATGTTAAGTGAGTTGGGAATTATCATTAAGTGTATGAGGTTATTTTCAGATAGTATGTCTAGCATTGCATTGGCTAAGAATCCAGTGTTTCATAAGAGGACTAAGCATATTAGGATTCAGTGGCATTTTGTGAGAGACTTAGTAAATGCTGGTGAGATTGAGTTTATTTTTGTACCAACAGGTGACAAGCAGCTGACATATTAACTAAAGTTGCTATGTATGATGTCTTTGTGAAAGGAAGGCCTAAGTTAGGATTAATTTGAGTTTGATTAAGAGTTGGTATAGATTCAACATTGAGAGGGGGATTGTTAGGATTTACAATGTTAGAATCTACGTCTACGTAATGTTGGTTCGTAGTTAGTGTGGCATAGATTTTGTCGCGCGTCAGTTTCATTTGATTTGGTCGTGCGTCGGTTCGCGTATTTTGGTTTTGTTTCGTTTAGTTTGATTTGGTATTTCGTGCGTGTACGTTTCGCGTGTACGCGATTTGATTTGATTTGATTTATTTTGTTTCGTTTGATTTCTAGATTAGTACTTCAAGAAGTTTCGTTTCGCACGACGTACGTCTAGTAGTTTCGTTTTGCGTAAGTTAAGTTAGTCGTACATGACTTTGTCAGTTTTGTTTTTAGTAGTTTCACTTTGCGTTGTACCATATTTGCGTCTAAGTTCATTTAGAAACTTCTAGAAATAGTGTTCTAGATTATTTCTGTGGCTAAGTTAAAAAGCCATCGTGTAAGTTAATAGTATAACAATTAGGAATCAATCAAGAGTCAATTAAGGAGGAATGAATTAAGAGAAGTGTAATGTTTAAGGATTGGGTTAATATGAGTTTATATTATTGAGTATTTAATTTCTCTCTATCTTGGATTATGCGCTTTTGATGTGTTGTAATGTTTGATTTCATTTTAATGTCGCTTCCGCATTGAGACATTTAAGTATTTGTGAGCGCATTCCGATTGACTCTTACATCCTATCATCTCCAAACCCCCACACTTGTTGTTGTCACTGAAGGCTGGATAAGGAGCTAGAACCATGACTGCCTAAGCTCTCTAGAGAAGACAAAGGGTAAATTAGTAAGACTTACCAAAAGGTAGTTGACGGATCCATGAATTGATCCTGGTACCTACCGTCTGTCAATCCGCCGTTAAAAGGTGACTTTATCCATTTAGACAAGAGCTGGTATTACGACGTATGGGGTTTGATAATTATTTAAATAGTTACACGTAGACTAGTTCATTTAACTGGAATTATATACATATTGCATAGATAAAGTTATGGATAGTACAGAGTACAGATTTACTTATTGAAACAGATACCGCGCATTTGGTTCGACCACAAAAAAAATACCGCGCGTCTATTTTCAACGGCTAGAAATGTAGTTGGATTTGATCGGATGGCCACGATAGGCGCCGCGATCGCGGGATATGTGCTTTTGGCGGTTTGCGGTCATCGCCACATAGGATGACACATGGCACGTCAATATTGGATTGCGGCGACACCGGAGATTACGGGAACAAATAGATATATGACATGTGTTGACATTTCAGCCATATCGTACGATTGTCGTACAGAAAGTACACCGGCACCTGTACTTATCTGTACGGTACAGTGAAGTGATTGGTGCCGTACGTCAGTAGATAGGGTCTTAGAGTGAGAATAGGACTTAGAATATTTTGAGTAGGTAGTCGCCTCTCCCAGAGAGCATCTTGTATAAATGGCTAGCTTTGGGCAGCCATAACTATCAGATTACTTGACCATTTTCAGTGATTCTTTTTGTTGCGGACTCAGGGGAGTCCATGCTATACAAGGGTGTAGTCGGTGAGAGTTTTTGTCTGCCAGGGTGGCTGCATTTCAAAGGGAAAGTCAAAGTGGGTGAATGTGTCCAAAACTTATATTCTAACTTTGCATTCTGTGGTGGAACTAACCACAAAGAAAGTGTTATTTCACAGGGGTGAATCTATATTTGGGTTCTGATTGTCAAGGGGTCAGTCATTTGGGTTTATATCAAGTTAGGAGTCAGCACTATCTAGAGTAGCTTCTTTGGATCTGCTTACTCTGAGGACCAGTCGAGGTCTCAGAGTTTCATGGCTTACTTTTATGATTGGAACACCTATTTTATTTCGAGTTATGTGTTCTATTGTACATCAATTGGCTTTGGTTTAATTGTTTGATTGAAATATCTTTTTTATTTAGAGTATGATATTTTGAAGTGTTTATCAATATTGTTGATAAAAATCTTATTTGGGTTTGCTTTTGCTAATATGTCCGACAATGGTTTAGCTTTTTTTTGCAATAGTGCTCTTCGTGGGCCAAGTGCTACTCTTGCTCCTTTCGGTATGACAATTCCAGTTGGTGCCAGTATGACTCCGAGTGCGAGTGGATCTTATTCTAGTAAGAATGTCATGACCTCTCACATTTTTAAAAGCTCTCCAAAAGCAAACGGTATTTTATATAGTTTTGCCACTGAATTAGGAATGAAGTTGAAATCCTTAGTACTTGATGTAGCTACAACGATGTGGCCCACTGATGCTATCATTTCTTCAATCTTATATTTGATAAGTCCAATATATGCTCTAATGATAACAACAGTTTCATAGAATGCCAAATTGAGTGAAAAATTGTGGATGATGATCGAAAGAGGCGTGACTCTTATTGAGAGAAGAATTGTAAATTGTAATCTAAAAAGGCATGACTTTTTTGAAACCATTTGTGGTGGCGCAGAGGGTGCTAGAAGGAGAAACTTACGTCACATTTAGTTGGGTTCCAATTATAATCAATTTTTTTTTTAAAGGATTGAAAAACGTGATTGACGACACTTTAATTAGGAATGTTGGGTATTTGACAATTCATAAAATTGCAACCGAGATCGTTGCTAAAATTTGAACACTGTTTTGTACTCTATAGCTTGCAACCTTACCTATCAAAATGCTTATGACGTTTGCGTTGGACCGAAAGAGAAAAAACTTGTTTTTTTTGTCATCTTTAGACCAAGATAGAGTTGGTAATAAATATTGAATGGTATGTTGGAGAAGTTTGACGCCGAGGTCAAATGTTCTCAACAATTTAATGTTTGTGTCGATGGTAGAATGTTGGTAATTGCAAACATGTTTGTTGGGAAAGAGGTGCCTAGCGATGATGAGGATGAAGATGATGTTTTTTTTTTACCTTAAAAATGGAGGAACGGATTTCCTTGAAGTTTGAAATGGAAGGTGCTCTAAATTTTTTTGATTATGAACTCACTTGATACGAGTGTAAGGAGCATTTTCACCATGGAATTCAACTCTACAAGGATTTTAATATTTTGGAGCATTCTGAGAATGAGCTAGGGGACCCTTTGAAATGGTGGGCCGTAAAATGTGAGCTAGGGGACCCTTTGAAATGGTGGGCCGTAAAATGCCACTCGTTTCCAACAGTAAGCTTTTAAGGTCGAATATTTTTATCCATACTTGCTTCTTCGGCGTCTTTGAAGTGGGTATTTTCGGCTAGTGGTCAAAGTGCCACGACGAAACGAAAGAACTTTAGTCCAAAATTTGTTGAAACACTATAATTTTTAAAAGGTTATTGTAAAGCAAAAGAGAAGGGACTAGGTTTTTTTTTGTGATGAAAAAAGGAAGGCGATTGAAAAGAAAGAAGCAATGATGATAACATGGGAAATAACATAATTGGCAATAGAAAACGTGCAAAGGAATCGGGAAAACAAATTGGAGATTGGTGGAAATGTCTTTTTTTAAATAATGAATAAAAAGGAAAATTTCATTTTTTTTTTGTACACTTTGAGAATGTACGGTTGAAATAAAATAAGATTTTGAAAGTTGTACAAATTATAAATTTTAGAATTTTCAGATTTCGAAATTGGTGATTGGTGAAATTTGAAACATTCAAAATCTATGAATTAAAATTTGGAAATTACATGTTTTAAGAATTTGAGAGGATAAAAAATGTTAAGTTTTGAATTTTAGAACTTTCAAAATTTGGAATTGGTGATTTTGCAAAATTTGAAACAGTGAGGATTTGGGAATTAGAACTTGGGAATTAGAACTTGGGAATTATGACATTTAAGAATTTGGGAGACTGAGATTTCGGAAATTTTGCAATTAGCAAAATATATATGCATGATTAGGTATGTGGGCATCATAAACTATTAGAGTTTGAGGATTTGGGATTTTCCAATCCACCGTCAAAACATTGGGTGTAACTTAGGATTTATGCAAGGATCCAACTAAGGTCCACACATTAAGGACGTTTACGGCCAAATTTGACGTAGTGGGGGAAAGGGTTGGCTAGACGGTTAGTTAAAGATGTCGATGCCTTTAAACTGGACTACAAAAATGACTAGAAAATATACTTTAAATAATGCCATATGCCAAATAAATCAATGTGGAATATGCGACCATGGTGTTTAATCGTCCAAATTTCAACTTCTGCGTTTATTTTCACCGACCTTATTATCGATTGTTTTTAAAAATGACTGAAAAATGCATTTGAAAAAAGTCAAAACCAATATAAACAAACTATGGAAGTGATGTGAGGGCGTAATAAGCCTCACAAAAAAACCCAACAGTCAAGATGACATTTTGGAAGGGTATGGAGGAGTGGAATCCACGTAAAACCCAAAAAAAAAAAATCAAGCAATATTGGTGATTTTTTTCGCAAATCCGAGGGGGGGGGAGGGGTCGGCAACACGTCAGAGGAATAAACCGTATAATTAGACGGAAAAAACCGTACAAATATCGCTAACAAAATCAATACCGGTGTTATCGCGATAAAAAAACGATTTTTCGCGATAACACCAGTGTCCATATATTATGCCAATATATCGATTATTAGTAAGCAAAAAAAGGCACATATCGATTATCGTCAAAACCCTATCGTATTTTACAAGCATGTCTTGTAACTTTTCCGGTTTGGCTTTTGATATATGACTTCTTGGGTACGGGGAACACCTTAAGCATACATTTTAAGATCCCATTCAGAATTTTATAAAATGGGTAGTTAAAGAATAGTAAGGTTCAGTAAAACTCTCACTCATTAGTAAAACTCTCACTCATTAGAGACACTCACTCATTAAAGAGAAGTTCATGTATTCAAAATGACATTGAGGGTCTCTCCTTCCAAAAGTTTGGCCAAACTTAAACGAACCTGCATTTCTATCTCCTTCATTCTTGTCGTTAATCCTCGCCGATCTGGGATTGTAGTCTTTGGTGAAAAACCCATCACCATTTCACGAAACTCCTCGCTCTCTTCCACACTTAGCTCTTGGGAGTCCAAACACGAAAAAATCTGTCTTTAAAGAACTTGCAGCTCTTTTATTGATAAAGTCTTCATTGCTATTGTTTTCTCTTCAATCTCCTTCAGTTTCCCGGCTGCACCTGCAAATCTGCAAATAGATTAGATTATTATGGTTGTGTTTTAGGTGAGATACTAAATCCGAAGGACTAATTGACTTCCCTCTAGCCACAAGCATCTCAAATTTTTATAGAATGCTTTATCTAATGCCTGTCGCCCTCTAATACCTTGAAATGCTGCCGTACTCTTGAGACTGCTCCTCTCGAAATTGTTTTTCTAGCATGTTTGAATTCCTCCTTAATTTTTTTAAGTTCTCAAAACTTTGATATTCTCACTATATTCTAGCTTTTAGCTCCACATCTTATATCTGGAATTGTCTCTGTGTCACATCCTCCTCTCCTTCTATAGTGTTGCTTGCTTTTTTATTAGACTATTTATGTTAAACCGAAAGAGAATAAAATAATGGCTAAAAAAATAATTTCATTCTCTCACCTACCCTTGTGCCTCTCTTGTCAAAATCTAAAAACAGGTTATTCTCATGCGTCGAATAATCGGTTTAAAATATTTAAACAAATTATTCTTCTGCGTCACACAACCGATTTTTTTAACCTCTTTCCCACTTACCTTTCTGTTTCCCTTTTTCTCGCTCTCTCCTTCTTTGCCTTCACCCTCTCCCTCTGTCTGTCTTTGATTAAAAATATCTTTCTGTCTCCCCTTCTGCCTTCCTCGCCTTCGTCTTTCTCGCCATCGTATTTCTCGCTTTTTTCTTTCTCTCCTTTTTCCCCTCTCTCTCTCCTTCTCTTTGATTATTATTTTTTTTTTTTTTTTCGTGTTTTTTATGAAATTAGTCCTACAAATGCTTTTTTGAATCCATGAGAAGAAAGAAAAACTTATATATATAAATATATATATAAATATTTATTATGTTTTATATTCGCTATTATTTGCACTGATTGGTGCTGCTTGCTCTGATTGGTGTTGCCTGCTTACATAATTCTCAGAAGATGGTTGGAGTAAATGGCGGCAGTCTGACAGTCCTGTTCATTTGGTTTTCAACATAGTTGTTCAAATCGCGCGATTTTTTCCTTTTTTTCGATTGAAACGTATAATTCGTGACTTTTGAAAAAATCGTAAAAAAACGTGTACTGTAAACTGTAACTGGAAATTTACGGGAACCTGTAAAAAAATTATTGTAACTGTACATTTTTTTACGGATATGTACGAAATATAACGAGAAATATTCGTCGTACTTATTGGTACTTTCTGTTCAGTGAACTGAACAGGAATACCACGGAAGCTGTACGTTATATAATCAAAAATGTACGGACATTTTCGAAATGAGACGTTGAACGTGACAATAATTTCGCGCGTTCAGTTTGAAATTTGTACGGGCGTCTACTTCAATTTTTTTTGAAAGAAGACGCCATGGAACATTGAAAACGAAACCGCGAGGAAGCTGCTTCCCCATATCCTACCCTCTTCCCTCCCAAGCTTTTTACTATCTTCGGCCATGTCTGTCTGTCAGATAGGCTCGGACAGACGAAATTTCATAAAATTTTGCCTTCGTGGCATTCGAACTCGGATACGTCAAGTGCGTAGTGTACTTGAAGGTGAACGTCTAGACTACCAGTTAGTGAAGAAGTTCCGATACTACTCCGCGAATCGTTATTAGCGTTTTTAACTCTATATCGGCACCTCAAAATTTTGACATTAATACCTTAAATAGAATAAACTACACTATTTAAGGACATGGACCATAATCTGCCACGTCTCCTGGCACTAAATTAGAATGAATGACGCTAATTTTTTCTTTACACTAATAATTTATCAACGCTAATAAAGATTCGCGGTGTAGCGGAGAGTGTGATAAAAATTTAAAGAGTTTATTGTTTTACTACTCATTTAACGGGAAAAACTTGCCAACTGCGTTATATGTAATAGTTTTTTGTTTTTTAATGTACGGAATAGTACGGAAGGAAATTCATTAACGATTTTTTGCGATTTGATCAAAAGGTTCAATGCGTTTGTTACATATAATTCGTCGCGTACGGTACGTTCGCACTAATCGCCGTGAACAACTATGGTTTTCAACAAGGTTAGATTTTATCATGTAATTGAAATTTTTAGTTTCGGTACGATACTTTTAGTACTATAAACTACTATTTTAAATTTGTTAACGTTAATGTGCTGCGCTGCCCTTACTAAACTCCCGGTATGCAGAGTACGGAACAAATTGTCATACGTGGCATGCCACGCTATATACAGTAAATAATATAATACACTATATTATAAAGTACTATTATATAGAGCGTACTATATTTTTTCTCCTTATCGCCGATAATGAGGAATTTGTTGGTCTCCGCGCGATAGATCGAGACCTCCGACCGTTTGATAACCGATAGCTGTCGGTATCGTTTTTTCGCGATAAATTCCTTGCCGATACACAACACTGCTTGAGAACAGTACACCTTGAATCGCTATTAGTGTTTAATGTATTTTTTGCCACTCAAAGCATCTTTTCTCCGTGCACACATGTCGGATTATGGATCTGACGGTTGCGGTTGAAAGGTAAGGGCGTGTCCCCATGTGTTCAAGAAAAGGTTTTTTCCCGTCGTTTACACAGAAAATGGGACTTCCTACTTGAAAATATTACGCCGTACGAAAAATGGGCAAACACTCAAATACATTTTGCGTCATCTTGGAACTTGAAAGGTACGCCAATTTTGGCAGTATTATCATCGCGACCCACTTCCAGCTCATCTTCACACTTGCACTAAAATCAAATCGCGACCTGCTTTTAATCAAAATACTACCCTATTGACGAATAGAAAGCCTGAGTTGCACGCGTCAAAAGTTTTCATTTGTTTTTTTGCAGATGGGAGAGTACACGAAAAAAAAATTGTTTGTCCGTTTGCTTATGTTGTCCACTTGTGGGCGTCTACAAATGTCATTTTGTAGACGTAGGCGATTGCTTATGTCGTTCACGTGTGGGCGTCAACAAATGACAGTCAGCGTCGACAATTGTCTCAGTATGTCGGGAGTTCTTTGCGGCGTACAAATGTCCGCAGTTTGTTTCAAGATCGTTGGCGTCTACAAATGTCAGCAGTTTGTTGGCGTCTACATGTGTCGCAAGTATTGGCGACGTATACAACTGCCACATATTCAAAATAATGAACGCGCAAGTAACGATTGACATAGGCACACTTTGAAAAGTACACCGTAAAATCAGCGCTAAATTCCAAAATAACGTTTCAAAATATCGGTTACATGGGGACACGCCCTAAGATTCTCAGCTTCCAATTGGCGGTCTCCATCTGAAAATTTGACAAGAGTGTACGGAGAAAAGATGTTTTAAGTGGCGAAAAAAATCTTAACATGAATAGCGATACACGGTGTACTTCTGTTTCTTACTACACCGTGTATCGCTATTATTGTACTGTACTGTAGTGTTAATGTTTTTTTTGCCACTTAAAACATCTTTTCTCCTTACACAATTGCCTGATTTTCAATTTGAGACTGCCAATCGGAAGCCGATAATCTTACCTTCCAATCGCAACCGTCAGATCCACATTCGGACAAGTGTCTACGGAGAAAAAATGTTTTAAGCGACGAAAAAAACGTTAACACTAATAGCGATACACGGTACTGTTGTTTTGGTACTTTTCTTTTGCAGTTTGAATCACAATAATTGCAGTCGGATCTGTGTTTCCTAAAAACACTTTTTGAAATAAAATTACTTTTCTAAGTTAAAAATTGTCCTGTATTACTTGTTTATTGGGCGGTTATACTGCACTTTAGTACGGTATTGTACTTTCAAAAGTAAAAAAAATGAAGTTTAAACCCCAAAAAGTGAATTGCATCGTGACCCTTGCCGGTGACCTCACGAGTCACATACTTTTGCGTACTACTGAATAAAAAGTGCGTTCGACGCACTGAATTTGCACTAAAATACGCTTTAAAGTATGCACTGAATGAAACTCATAAGCATGTACTACACCATGAATCGTTATTCGCGTAATGGTTTCTTTAGCGTGTAGGAACAATTACCGTTATTTACGCTAATTGAGAATTTGGATTTTTTCCAAAAAAACATACATACTGGATATTTACTCATACTAATTTGGATTTTAAATAAAATAAACACCCGCCCCAAACTTTTTAACACTAATACAGGTTCTGTTCAAAATCTGACAAATTGTACACAAATCGTACGTTCACACTGTCGAAACGCGATTGCCGGACAAATATGTGAGAACGTGATTTTTGACAACCCGATTGCATCCCCTTTTTAGAGCGCATATTCTCATGCGTCCGTGGTTACTAAAACCCATTAAATATACTTTCTCACTTAAAAAGGTACATTTTGTACGGTTTGACAACCGTACAACACTCTATTTAGATGATAAAAATTGGAAAAGAACCCTAAATGGCGTAAAAGAAAAAACAGAATAATTTATGCTGTTTAAGAATTTGGGGAAAAAAAAAGGTACCTTAAATAGCGTCCATTACGCCAATAGCGATTCACGGTGTACTGTACAGTACACCGCCAATCGCTATTAGCGTTGTGTACGCTAATCCCGTCCCGCTTTTTTTTTGTTTTATTCTCAAATAGCGTAGTTTATTCTATTCTTTTCTTTATTCTATTTAGGGTTATATTCAGTACGTGTTAGTATTCTAGTTAGTGGTGTACGGTCAGTGTCAGACCGTACATAAATGTACCTTTTTAAGTTAAAAATTACAATAAATTAGTTTTAGTAACCGCGGACGCATGAGAATGTGCGTTCTAAAAAGGAAAAAAAACCAGGTCGTAAAAAATCCCGCTCGCACATATTCGTCCGACAGCCGCGTTTCGACCGTGTGAATGTACGATTTGTGTACGATTTGTCAGGTTTTGTACGAAAACTTATATTAGTGTAAGCATGTTTGCGACCGACATTTTTTTTTTCAAAGATCCAAATTACCATAATCAAACAATTAGAATGTATGATTTTTTCCAAAATTTTCAAATTCTTAAATAGCGTACACCACGGTAATTATTTGTATACGCTAATGAAACCTACACGCTAATAGCGATTGGCGGTGTACTGTACTGTACCGTACCGTACACTAACAAATGTTTTATCCACAAAGGGGTTTGGCATGGGGTTCTGAACCAAAGCCTCCTCTCCCTCTCTCCCTCTCTCCCTCTCCCTCTCTCCCTCTCCCTCTCCCCCCCCATCTCGCGCCATGCTGCCCGCAGCAGGGGGGTGTACCTCCTGCCACGTGGCAGGATTTCCTGCCTGCCACGTGGCAACAGGATCTTTCCGGAGAACCGAGGGAGGCATCCCGACACGTGTCCTCCTGCCATGCGTCGGCACGACACGTGTCATCATGACACGGAGTAATTTGACACGTGGCAAAATGGCTCGCGGCAGGATGACACGTGTCAGAGCGGCGGAGGTGGAGCAGTCATCGAGCGCGGAAGAGACAAAGGGGGGGGGAGGGGAGAAGAGAAGGAGAGGGAGACCGAGAGTAAAAAATATGGAGGAGAGGAATGGGGCTGGGAATGTTGCGAGTGAGAGAGAAGGGAGAGAGAGAGAGAGTGTAGATGGGAGTGAAGAGGAAGGAGGGAAGGAGGAGGAAGGGAGAGGGAGAGGGAGAGGGAGGGGTGGGAGAGGAAGGGGGAGAGGGAGAGGAGGGAAGGGGAAAAATGGCAGCATTGAAACTGTTGGATATGGAGACAGTGATGGAGAGGGGGGGGGGAGAGGGAGAGGAGGGAAGGGGAGGTAGAGAGAGAGAAGGGAGGAGTAGTAGTGAGGTACAAAATGGGCTTCCTTCACATTTATTAAAAAATGAGGAAACTTCTGTTTTTCCCAAAAATGAATGGGGTACAAATGGAGTTACTAATGTTTATATGGAAAAGGAGAAGGAGGGGGAGGAGGAGGAGGCGGAGGGAGAGGGAGAGGGGAAGGGAATTAGGGTTTCTGGAGAGAGTCAAAATGTTGGAGCTTTGGGGAAGGAGAGGGAGGTAGAGGTAGAGGGAGAGGGAGAGATAGGAGGAGAGATAGAGGGAGAGATAGAGGGAGAGGTAAATGGAAGACAGAAGAAGAAAAGGGAGGAGAGAGAGGAAGAGAGAGAGGAGGGAGAGATGAAGTCAGAAAATCTTGAAAATTTTGAGGAACTCAACAATGTGAATAATTCTGTTCAAAAGCCTTGGAAGGGAGAGAGGGAAGAGGAAGGTGAGACGGAAGGGGAGGGCGAGAGGGAAGAGGAGACCGAGAGGGAAGAGGAGGTGGAGAGGGAGGGAGGGGGAGAGGAGGAGGAGGAAGAAGAAGAATTATCTTCCATAGATGAAATAACAGCCAGGATGATGTTTATGGAGAGTCTTATGAGGAGGAGTAGAGAGAGAGATGGGGAGGGGAGTGAGAGAGTGTTGGAGGAGATGCAATTGGCTGGGCTTGTGGCTGGGCCCAGAGCCCACCATGGAGTGGTAGTGGCCCACTCCCAGGGGGGAAATTACTATAGTACGGTAAGAATTAGGTTTTTTTTTTTTGGTTTTTTTTTTTGGTTTTTTTTTTTGGTTTTTTTTTTGGTTTTTTTCCCTCCTTTTTACTAGGGTTTAGGGTTTTTGTTTGAGTTGGTTTGGTTAATTCCTTCTTTTTTTAGGGTTGGAGTTTGTTTTCTTGGTTCCTTTTCTTTAGTCCCTATTCTTTTTAGGGCTTTTTAGGGAGTTTTTTCTTAGTTTTTTTTTTGAACGGTATATGTTTTTGACAAAAAATGTAAGGGGAAAATTTGTTTCTTGAAAGATTTGTTTTTCAAATGTTTGTTTTCCAAAGATTTCTTTATTAATCTGAATCTTTATCAATTAACCTTTTGTGTATTAAACATTTGTCAATTAAACGTTTTTCAATTAAACCTTTGTCAATTAAACGAAAAAAAATAAATGACAGGTCGAAGCCCTCCAGCGAATGTTGAGTCTAAAAGTTGCCCCGATGCCGGAAACACTAATTGCGGTGGCACGAGTTTGCGGAGCCCAACACAAAGTGGAGGCCGGAGAGTCGGTTTTAGGGCTGATGGATGAGATGGATATTAATCCTTCTGTCGGGTGGTGCACATTAGTCGGTAAGCTCTCTCTCTCTCTCTCTCTCCCCCCTCTCTCTTTCTCTCTTTCTCTCTCTTTCTCTTTCTCTCTTGCTTTTTCCCTCTCTCTCTCCCTTTCCCTTGCTCTCCCTCTCTCTTGCACATTGTCTCATCGTCGACATTGTCAAATTAACACTCTCAAATCGAGATTAAAGCATCGTCACCACATTATTTAGAAGAATACCTCTATCAAAAGTGCTAAAGTCAAAAAGTTTTTGTTGCACATATAAAGAAAAAAAAAACTAAATTGGTTGATATAGTAAGTTAACAACCTGTACCTAAAAATTTGGACTGTTAAAAGAGCTAAAGAGTAAAAGAAGAGTAAAGAGGGGATTACAAGTATGGATGCAGAACTCTCCTTATCTTTCAAAATAGAGGAGAGATAGAGAGAGAATAACGAGTACGGATCGAGGACGAACTTGACTTCTAAAGAAGAGTAAAGAGAAAATTAGAAGTATGGGTCAAGAACTAATAGAATTTCTAAAGAAGAGTAAACTGGGAAGTACAAGTATGTATTGAGAACTAAGGGTACGTCCCCATGTAAGCGATACTTTGAAAAAGTATTTTGGACTGTAGTGAAGTGTTCCGTACTACTTTGAAAAGCGTCCCTATGTGCGAAAATGAAATCGAAACTTTGAAATGTGACGGTTGTAGACGTAGGTACAACTTTGTGACGGTTGACGACGACTACGAAATTAGTGACCCAACAAAAACAGCGACAGTTGTAGACGTCTAGATTTTTGTAATTTTGTGACATGGCAGATGTTTAGGGTTTTGAAACATCGTGACGTCACGCTCACTTGTGACAACGTCGACGTCACAGATTCAAGGACTTTCGGCCGTGGATACCCAATTTCGTTTTCTCTACTTTTTTCGCTCTACTTGCCATAAAAATATACATGAAGGGTAGCCAAAATAATTATTTTTCAAATATCTTTAATTTCATACCAGTTTTGTCGTGCCTCATTCTAAAAAGTGTGAGATAAAAGTGATAGTGTGAGAGGGAGAGGGGAGAGGCGACAACGACGCAAAATTCTACCGAGGACCCATGAATGAAAGTGGAGGTCCGCGACCCCTTCAGTTTTTTTCCGTACATCCTCGTATTTTCCGTACATGCGCGTGACGGGCAGGGAGAAAAATAGCGAGTCGTCCTAAATTTTTTCCGCTCGTGTGTCGCGTGCGTGGGCCGTTTTGCATTCGTTGTTTTGGGCGGTACTTTCCCTAAAATCACCTCGCGAGGTGATTTTTGATGAAGTTTTTTGACGGGCTGGAATCTCTTGCCCGAGGGTCAAAAAAAGGAAAACGCCAAAATTTGTTAAGATGACGACAAATATGAAGTACATTCAAAGTATAGACTTGACGTTTGCTGTACTTTTAAAGAATTGATTTTTTTGTACGTCTAAAGTTTTTCTCGTACGGACCTGCGTTTTGTGCGAAAACGACAGATTAAAGTCATTACTTTAACACATGGGGACATACCCTTAGAGCGTTG
>JBBHKE010002900.1:65654-108311 GCA_037447655.1 Zygnema cylindricum
AAAACTTTGATATGGCGCTTAGCAATAATCGCAACTCTTTAGTAATTACATTTCTTTTTTAATCGCAGTAATTAAGATCAAATCACGGTCCTCTGTACCGTCTAATACCAGGTGCAAGAATTTATCACATCAAATAAGATAAATTCCATAATTGCAGTTTTAAAACCCCACGGCTATATCTCAAGTATTGCGAATATTGCTAAGCGTCCAGCACTTTTTTTTTTTTTTTGCAAGGGTCTCGAAATTCAGATGCCATTTCATGTCGAGCACATAGGAGACGCGGAGGTAAAGCGCATCTTCTTCAACCGTGAAACGACATAGACTGGAAGGCGGTACGTCTACAATGTCACAGTAAGACATGCGACGTCACAAGTACACCGCGAATCGTTATAAGCGTTATGAACTCTATATCGGCACCCCAAAATTTTGACGTTAATACCTTAAATAGAATAAACTACACTATTTAAGAACGTGGACCATAATCTGCCATGTCTCCTGGCACTAAACTAGAATTAATGACGCTAATTTTTTCTTTACATTAATGATTTCTCAACGCTAATAACGATTCGCGGTATAGTTTCAAAAAATAACGTGCGACAACACACATTGTAGGCGTTGACAACCGTCACAGGTATTGTTGACGTATACAATCGTCACAAATATTGTCTGTTAGGATATTGGGCGAATCGGCGTCTGCCAGAATCGCACTGTTTAACATTTTGGTTCGGTTCTGTACCATTTCGTTAGTACTTTATTTCATGTATGTTTCAATAGAGTACTTTCAGTACTTGTTATTTCATATGAATCGGACGTCTACCGATTTGATTCAACGTTGGCGAAGGGCGACGCGATCCGCGTCATCATAAATATTTAATGCGTACGGCGAACCAGCAGGACTTTTGTACGGCCAATCCGACAACGATACAACAACGATCCTGCCACACTCTGGTTGGTTCACATATAGAGATTTCAGGAAGGGAATGGTAGCTCGAGTTAGCTCAGGAGCTGTAGGCTATGGCCGGCACACCTTTGCGTGTATCTGGTCATCTTTGGTAGAGGGAGTTTGCTTAGTATTGCTTATTTGTTTATTTGTTTTTTTGTTTTTTGTAGAGGGTATTTAGTGGGTGAGTGGTAGTGGGTTAATTATCAATATAGGGATCAATGGAGTAATCTGTGTTTGTATTTTGGAGGGGAAAAAGCCTCCGGTGAAATATATAATTTTTGCCAGATTTCTTTGTCATCTTTATCTTGCTTCCGCTGTGGTGTATCTGCTCGTATTTTTGGTTATCTTTCTATCAAGTGGTATCGGAGCAGGATTAGTGCTCCATATTTTGTGTCACAGTGGCGAGTGTGGTTGCGATGGGGAGAAACAAGAACAAGGCTTCCCCCTTTACGCCATCCTCATCATTTCCTCCTTTGCAGACTTGGGATGATCAATCTGATCCTCCCAAAGAAACGGTCAAAGCTAGTCTCGGAGTTGTGGATCCTCATCCCCAAGATCCACCTATACAAGAAAAAGGTGGAGTAGTCGGTGTTACGGAGGGGCAATTAAGTTCACTCTTTGATAGACTCCTCACCCTTATGGATCAAGGATTTTCAAACCTTAATCGAAGGATCCCGAATGTGAGTCGAGGTGATGTGAATGACGGCTATCGTAATAGAGGAAATCCAGCTGATACGAACAAAATGGAGAAAACTATTGTCGACGAGGACTCGGACTTGGAAGAAGGAGGCGACCAAGAAAATTCATATTCTATGCCAAGGAAATGAGTGATATTCAACGGCGCCAACAATGCAACGTGGAAAAAGTACATCAAGACTCAATTAGTGTTGTGTCACCTTTGGAAGGTGGTAACAAGAGAGGAGAAGCGCCCAGATTCTGACCGAATTGCTCGAGGAAAGTGGAAACGAAAAGACTTGGCAACTATCGTCGGACTCATGCAATCCCGCACGTCCACTATTCATGAACATTTTTTCACTCACGGGACAACCCATGAGTGCTGGAAAGCTCTGCAACTCTGAGACCTCCATAAGTCCTCAGAGTAGACAGCTTCCAAGAGGCCTCTAGGATAATCCTGACCCCTTTGTGTTTCAGCAAAAATAACTGCCACCCTGGCAGACAAAAAACCCTGACCACCTTTACCCCTGTGAAGGCAAGACTCCCCTGAGTCGATAGCAAAAAGAACCTCTAAATTTGCTCCCCTGAGCAGTAAGTTATGAAGGGTCAAAGTTGACCTTTTATATAGAAGCTCTCTGGGAGAGAGGGTCATATCTTCTAAATTTTTCTAAGTCCTATCTCTCTCACAGACTCTATCTACTGATGTACGGAACCAATCAGAATTGAGTTCCGTACTCAAAAGTACAGCTGCCGGTGTACTTTAGGTACGGACATTGTACGACATGCCCTAAATGTCGACACATGTCATATCCGGATTCGGTGCCATAATCTCCGGAGATTCCACGATCCAATGTAATTTTGCCACGCGTCATCCGATGTGGCGATGGCCACAAACCGCCGAAATCTTCCTCCGCGATCTCGGCGCTAATTGCAGCCGTCCGATTAGAATGTAATTTAATCGTAGCCGTAATAAATACATGCGCGGTATTTGTTTCACTTACGAAACAAATGCGCGGTATTGATTCGTAATCCGTACCGTAATCCGTACCGGATCTATGTATCACGTAATCAATTATAGTTAAATGAATTATCGTACGTATACATATTTAAATAATTATCAAACTATATACTACGTAACACTAATCCTAGACTTAACGGCTAAGGCTACCGGCTATTTCCTGTCTGCCGGCCGGTAGGTACAAGGATCAATTCCTGTCGCCGGCACATACCTTTTAAATAAATAAACCCTAACTAATATAAATTTCCCGTAAACCTCAGGATAGCCTAGGTAGCCATGGCTCTAGCTTCCTCTTCAATTTCTCACTGACTGCAACAAGTTTGAGAGTTGGAGAGAGAAGTTAGAGATAGACTGCCTCGGCTTCTTTATTTCTTTTCAGGCCTAGAAAATACTTTAAAACCATTAGTTTCTACACTCCCCTTATTTTCTAGTCAATCTTTAATTTCAGACCACACTTCTCCTTGCAAAACATTAGCTTAGGGGAAGGCACAGGTTTGGTCATCATATCCGCTACCATCTCACTATCTGGTCTGTACTCTAAACTGATTATTTTGTTTTCTACTTTTTCTCTAACAAAGCTGAGTCTGATGTCCATGTGTTTGGTTTTAAAATGATGTTTAGGATTGGCAGAAATAGCGATTGCTGCCTGATTATCACAAAATATTTTCTGCACACCACTCTTAAGGTGGCCAAGCTCACCAAGCAAAGACTTGACCCACATCAATTCTTTTACAGCAGAGCAAGAGGCCATATACTCAGCCTCCATGGTGGATTGAGCAATAACCTTTTGCTGTTTGCTACTCCAACAGCAAGCCCCATCACCCACATATAATACATATCCAGAAGTGCATCTCCTCATCAGAGCATCACCATAACTGGCATCACTCCAAGTAGTGATGTCAGTATTCTCCCCACCCAAATGCAACCATAGATCCCTAATTCCTACCAAATATCTAAGGACTCTCTTAGCTGCCTCCCAATCCTTCTTAGTGGGAGCATTTAGACTTCTACTAAGCACTCCTACAGCTGCAGCTAAATCCGGCCGGGTACAATTCATAAAATAGATTAGACTTCCCACTATTTGCCTGTAAGGAATAGTCTGCATGAACTTTTGTTCATCAGGAGATAATTCCTCGTCTAACACTATGACTCCTTCTTCCTCACTCCCCTCACTTCCTTTCTTCAACTCCATTGGAGTTGTACACCTATTAGCTTTATCCATTTGAAAATTTTCAAGCATGTTCCCTATTGCTTCTTTTTGAGTCAGTCTTATAATTTTCCTTTTTCGGTCTCTCTCTACTTGAATTCCCAAAATATATCTTGCTTCTCCCATATCCTTCATTTCAAATCTCCCCTTAAGATCGGTTTTCAGTTTGTTAATTTTTTCCATTGATTTACTTAAAACAAGCAAATCATCAACATAAATTGCGATAAATATAAAACCTTCCTCATCTTCGAAAACATAGATTGAGTGATCTGAGCTGAACCGAATATATCCCAGACCGGTAAGAAACTCATCAAGCTTCTTATTCCATTGTCGAGGTGTCTGTTTCAAACCATAAAGAGATTTAATCAGCCGGCATACCTTACTCTCCTCTCCTTCCTCCACAAAACCTTCGGGTTATCGCATGAAGATCTCCTCTTCCAATTCTCCATGCAAAAAGGCTGTCTTGATGTCCATCTGATGCACTTCCATGTCTTCCGCCGCTGCTAAACTGAGAAGTATGCGGACGGAGGGAAATCTGACCACCGGGGCAAAGGTTTCCTCGTAGTCAATTCCTTCCTTTTGTGTTAATCCCTTTGCCACTAATCTGGCCTTGTAGCGCTCGATTGTGTTATCTGGGTTCAGTTTTAATTTGAAAACCCACTTACAATCGATTGGTTTTCGGTTAGGTGGACAGTCTACCAGCTCCCAAGTATCGGCTGCCATGATTGAAGCCATCTCCTCATTGATGGCTGTCTTCCACCGGTTTCTTTCTGGACAAGTCATCGCCTCTCCATAAGTTTGAGGTTCATCTTGATGAGATAGTTTAGTTACCTTGTTATTAACCTGTTTTTCTTGCAGTCTTTTGCTACTTCTCCTCCCCCCCTCAAAATCTGAGGCCGGAATAGATGGTTCTCGTGGATTCTTTCGAACAAACTCGGCTTCTCCCCTATCCCTTGGTTCCGAATCAATTTCCACCACGTCTTCCGCTTCGAGTAGAGTTGTCACTGGAGTTTCCACAGCCGAGTCTTTTTCGGTCTGATTTGTTCCTGCAAGAATGTCATCTTCTCTAAAACCTAGATAGTTAGGAAGCTCAAAGTCATCGGAATTTTTTGACTCAAATCTGATTTTTACCGACTTCGTATATTTGAAGGGATCCACAGACTTTCCTTCATCCATAACTACTAGATGCTTTACTAAGATTATATCTTCCCTTTTTAGATCATAAACTCTATATCCTTTAACATCTTCATCATATCCTAATAAGTATCCCGGTTTTCCTTTAGGATCTAGCTTCCAATTGGACCGATCAGTATCTAGACTGAACACTTGACTGCCGAAAACCTTTAAGTGAGATATGTCTGGTTTCCGGCCTGTCCATCTCTCATAAGGTGTTTGATCTTTTATAGGTGAAGTAAGAACTCTATTCTTGAGGTAATTAGCACAGTTCATTGCTTCTGCCCAAAACCTTTTTCCTATCTTTTTATCTGACAACATACTTCTAGCACTATCACTTAGTGTTCTATTTAACCTTTCAGCTACCCCATTCTGTTCCGGATTTTCTGGAACTGTCTTTTGATGTTGAACCCCATCTTCCCTCATAAAATTCTCAAACTGGTTAGAAGTATACTCTCCACCATTATCACTCCTTACTCTCTTGATTGGAGTTTCATGGAGTTTTTCGCTCCATGCTTTATATTGTCTAAAACAATCCTCAGTTTCGGACTTGTTTTTCAAAAAATATACCCGGGAATACTGGGACCAATCATCAGTTATAGTCATCATAAATCTCTTCCCCCCCGGTGAGGGCACTCTAGCTGGTCCCCAAATATCTGTGTGTACTAGATCTAGAATTTTTTCTCCCTTATAGGTGGCTGATTTAGGAAAGGGTAATCTGTGTGCTTTACCTTGAGCACATCCACTACAATCACTTATATCATCACTTTCACTGAACTGAATCCCTTCCACCACTCCCATCTTTTTCATCTCTCTTAACTTATCTAGATTCACATGCCCAAGCCTCTTATGCCACATCATAATATCATGAACACCAGCATAATAAAGTTTCTTCTTTTCATTACTTAAAACGAGCCTAAACATCCCATGGCTACCTTTCTCAGCAATGAAATAGACATCTTCCTCAAAACTAGCAGTAAAGACTCCTTCCCTAGTGCTAGTGAAAAAACCCTTATCATCTAATACTGATGTAGAGATAAGATTTTTGTTCAGCTCCGGAATAAACAATACATCGGAGAATGTTAATATGGATGTCTTTCCTTCTACTAACACTTTCAGATCTACCGATCCTACAAGAGTAGTGGTGACTATCCTCCCATCCCTGTACTCTATCTCTACGGTGGGAATCTTTCTTATCTTAGTGAACAGGTGTCTATCCTTACACATGTGCATGGAGGCACCTGAATCTACGATATAGCCTGCTTCACCTTTCAATCCACTGTAAGCACATTTCTGCCTTCGTGGAATTTCGACCTCATTTTTTGCCTCCAACTCCTCATCCAAAAGGAGCTCATCGTCCTCGTCCTCGGATTCCGCCTTAAGTACCTGTGTGACAAGGGCCTTTTTCTTTCCTCTCGGGGTACCACCGGTTTGCCCCTCCTTTAACCTCAGCTCGGTTAGTTTAGTGCACTCCGCCATATAGTGCCCCGGTTTCTTACAAAAATGACATAAACCTTTGGGAACCCTTGGTTCGAACTCGTCAAACTGTTTTTTCTGCTCCCTACCCCCATAGTTTCCGACCGGTTTTCGGGAATCCCTGTTCCTCCAATCAGTCGCTGTTGCCAAGGCTTGGCCACTCTTTCCTCCCCTTCGGATCTCAATTGTATTCTCATGAACGAGAATCATCCCTACCACTGAGTTCCATATCCACCTTGAGTTAGGCAAGTCCTACACACGGTAAACTATGTTCACGAACTCATCAGGTAACTTCATCAGTAAATAGTTAACCTTTTCTTTTTCACTAAAATCTTTTCCCGCACTCTGTAGCTCCATGAAGAGTGTAGCAAGCTCATTGCAAAAATCCAACATATTTCCCCCTTTGTATACATACTCCTTAACTTTCTGATCAGCCAACTGTTGTTGCTGAATCGTACCACTTCGGTACATCTCTATGAGAGCCATCCAAAGATCGGATGCCCTTTCTACCTGCAACTGAGGACATGCAAGTCCTTGAGTGAGATGGCGTAGGATGAAGTGCTTTGCCGCCATATTGTTGAAGTCCCAGTTTTCAGTATCATTCTCCTCATTCCTCGGAATAGGCGACATGAATGTCGAACCAGTTGCTATTGGTGTGGTCGTCTCCTTCTCCTTTCCTTTGTCCACCACCTCTCCTTCTTTTGTTTCCTCCGTTGAAGATGGATCCTCTTTCCTGGTGAATCTCGTTCCTCCAAATCCTGGAGGAATTCCAAGACTTGATGGACGCCCCAACCGTCCACTCACTATCCCCCAAAACCTTTTTTCGCATAGAGCTCCTATCATCATACTTTCCCAGTATATGAAGCCGGTTCCATTAAAGATTGGTACCCAAGAGGGTGGGCCCATAACCTGCAACTCTGAGACCTCCATAAGTCCTCAGAGTAGACAGCTTCCAAGAAGCCTCTAGGATAATCCTGACCCCTTTGTGTTTGAGCAAAAATAACTGCCACCCTGGCAGACAAAAAACCCTGACCACCCGCACCCCTGTGAAGGCAAGACTCCCCTGAGTCGATAGCAAAAAGAATCTCTGAATTTGCTCCTCTGAGCAGTAAGTTATGGAGGGTCAAAGTTGACATTTTATACAGAAGCGCTCTGGGAGAGAGGGTCCTATCTTCTAAATTTTTCTAAGTCCTATCTCTCTGACAGACTCTATCTACTGATGTACGGAACCAATCAGAATTGAGTTCCGTACTCCAAAGTACAGCTGTCGGTGTACTTTAGGTACGGACATTGTACGACATGCCCTAAATGTCGACACATGTCATATCCGGATTCGGTGCCATAATCTCCGGAGATTCCACGATCCAATGTAATTTCGCCACGCGTCATCCGATGTGGCGATGGCCACAAACCGCCGAAATCTTCCTACGCGATCTCGGCGCTAATTGCGGCCGTCCGATTAGAATGTAATTTAATCGTAGCCGTAATAAATACATGCGCGGTATTTGTTTCACTTACGAAACAAATGCGCGGTATTGATTCGTAATCCGTACCGTAATCCGTACCGGATCTATGTATCACGTAACCAATTATAGTTAAATGAATTATCGTCGTATACATATTTAAATAATTATCAAACTATATACTACGTAACACTAATCCTAGACTTAACGGCTAAGGCTACCGGCTATTTCCTGTCTGCCGGCCGGTAGGTACAAGGATCAATTCCTGTCGCCGGCACATACCTTTTAAATAAATAAACCCTAACTAATATAAATTTCCCGTAAACCTCAGGATAGCCTAGGTAGCCATGGCTCTAGCTTCCTCTTCAATTTCTCAGTGACTGCAACAAGTTTGAGAGTTGGAGAGAGAAGTTAGAGATAGACTGCCTCGGCTTCTTTATTTCTTTTCAGACCTAGAAAATACTTTAAAACCATTAGTTTCTACAAGCTCTGGAGAATCAATTCCAAAAAAGTGGCCAAAATAAGGGCCAACATATCTTCTAAGACTTTATGCAATTTAAGTTCAGACAATATAAGACAATAGATGATGCGGTAAAGAGGTATAATATCATTATAGAAAATTTGCTGAATAATGGTAGGATAATTATGGACGAAGATAAGGTCACATGACTTTTGAATACCTTACCAGAAAAGTTACTTCATCTGAAGCAAATCTTAAGTGTAAGAGATAATTGCACATTCGAATATGCAGTCAATTATCTGAAAAATGCAGAGGATGATGATAGCTTTCTAAGAGAGTATGATAGTAGAGGAACTCTAAATGTAACCTCACCCAATTGAAACTTTGAGACCTCTATTGGCCCTCAGAGTATGCAGATCCAAAAGAAGCTAATCTAGATAGTGCCGACTCCAAGTTGATATAAACCCAAATGACTGACCCCTTGATAGTCAAAACCCCAATATAGATTCACCCCTGTGAAATAACACTTTCTGTGTGCTTAGTTCCACCACAGAATGCAAAGTTAGAATATGAGATTTGGACACATTCACCCACTTTGACTTTCCCTTAGAAATACAGCCACCCTGGCAGACAAAAACTCTGACCGACTACACCCCTGTGTAGCCTGGACTCCCCTGAGTCTGCAGCAAAAAGAATCACTGAAAATGGTCAAGTAAATTGATAGTTATGGGTGGCCAAAGTTTGCCATTTATACAAGGTGCTCTGTGGGAGAGTCAACTACCTACCCGAAATATTCTAAGTCCTAAACCTCTCTCTAAACCCTCTAGTACTGAGGTACGGACCAATCACATTACTGTATAGTACATAAAGGTACAGATGCCGGTGTACCTTTTGTACGGTCATCGTACGACATGGCTTAAAAATCAACAAATGTCCTAACCGGATTCGCTCTTATATTCTCTGGAATTCCTGCCTCCAAATCTTATCTCTCCACGTGGCGCCAGGTCATGCCGCGTCATAAAAATGGTACCGTACAAGAAAGTACAAGTGTCGGAGTACTTTCTGTACGTACATTGTACGATGTCGCCATAGTGCGACATTTGTCACTCCCCGATTTGTTTTCTGCCGTTCCGGAAATTCCGTAATCCCATACGATGTTGCCACGTGTCATCCGGAGTGGAGGCGTCTGCAAACTGCCAAATTTTACTTTCCGCGATGTCGACGCTAACCACGGCCGTCCGATTTACATCGTAATTAAAACTGACCGTCGAAATAAATGTCCGTACTATTTATTTCGTCCGGTACTAAAAATACAACTGTTTCTATGCCCTATATACCGTAACCCAGTTAAATGGAAAATCCTACCTATTACTATTTAAATATTTATCAAACCTTATACGTATTAGCACTTAGGCTAAAGGGAGAAAGCTAACGGCTACGGAATGTTTGACGGACGGTAGGTTCCAGGATCAATTCTTGGGTTCGTCACATACCTTTTTGGTAAACATACCTATTATCTATTCCTGTCTCTTTGGAGAGCTTAGGCAGCCATGGCTCTAGCTCCCTCTCCAGCCTTCAATGACTACAACAAGTGTGGGGGCTTGGAGAAGGGAGTCAGAGGCAGATTGCCTCTACTCTTTTTCCATCTAGTAAAGACCTAGAAAATACCCAAATATCAACACCAATGTCACAGATGTTAATTATCTCCGTGCCAAAGGGGGTGGTAGAGGTAGAGAATTTGGAGAGAATCATGGAGGTAATATTTTACGGATGAAAATGGCGGCCCTAAAGATCAGAATCCGCAGTCAATTTTTCATAATGTAACTTGCTATCGGTGTAAGAAGCTCGGCCATGTCTCGGCGTCTTGCCCGGACAAAGACCGACAATGCTATTATTGTGGCAAGTGGGGCCACACAAGCCCACATTGCTTTTCTAAGAACGATGACGGTGGAGGTCGCGGTGGTAGTTATGGTGGTCGTGGCGGCGGCCGTAATGGTGGACGAGGTGGTAGTCGTTTTAACGGCCATAAACATTTCTTTGACTTTGGAAATTTTGAAGGCGACGGAGGAGGACATGTCTTCTCTTGTCTGAACATGTCTGCTCCTCTGTGTGATACATTATCGATTGTGGATTCGCCTACGTCACCTTTTTACAATCGTGTAATTGAACCAGATTGGATAATTGATTCGGGTGCGTCATACCACGTGTGTACCGACGTCACCTTATTTGACGACTTGATTAAACTGGCGGCGCTCAAAATTATAACGGTTGCAAACGACCAGTTTGTCAATGTGGACCATATTGGTAGTGTACGGTTAAACTTACCTGTTTGGAAATCCGATGGCTCTAAGATTTTCACTGAACTAAAATTAACAAACGTTTTGTATTTGCCTACCGGTTCAGTAAATCTACAGTCTGTACCGCAAATTCAAATCATTGGATGCAGTGTACTTTTACATTGTGACGGTTCTATCCATATTGTACGGGAAGATGGCGCTGTTATTGGAGAAGGATTTGTGACGGACTCCATGTACAGCAAACTGTGTTGGAAACGACCGAAGTCTGACATTTCTACGGACGAATCTGTGAAGTATTTTGGAGAGGATTTTTTAGGATGTCATTTCTCCTTTGGAACGGAGGAGATTGACTTCCTCGCTTAAAAATGATGATGTGAAGAAATGTGGCTGATGGCCCGCAGTCGTATTTTGAAGATGAAGGTCGAGGGAATGGACGTCAAAAACGACATATTCTAATTTGAAGCTGAAGTACAAAAAATTGAAGTGAACGGTGAATAGAGACGAAAAAAGGATGAAGAGGAAGAAATTATTTCCGTATGTGTTCACATTTTCGTATGCGTACACATTGATTAATATTGATGGAAGTTGTTCGTACGAAAAGGAGAATGTGACGGCACGAAATTGAAATGTCGATTGACAAAATTTGAAAAGGAATATGGAGTACGGCAAAACTGTTCGATTGCTACAGGAAATGCCGAATATTATTGTCTGCAGTTTCATTGAGGGGCAACTGAATCTGTTTAGCGGTTCGATGTTTGGTAAATCTCTGTACCGTGATTAAGTGGGGGTGGTCGCTAATGGAGTTGAATACGCCATTTGTCGTTTTTTCATTATGGGGGGTTTGGCGAATATTTTGAGAAACGGTCGTGTGGTTAACGTTGATGGAATCCCGGACGAAGTGTTTTGAGTTTTTTTTTTTTTTTCAAGCTGGTTTCGTAGTTTCATTGTGTCGTGCAGTTTTATGTTGTTTCGTTTGGAGTTGTGTCGTTTAGTGCGTACTGTGTCATTTGTCCAACACACGTATAGATTTTCGGATATGTTGGTCTCAGTTGAAGTTTGGCGATTCTCCCAATCTGAGGGGGATTGTTAGGATATTGGGCGAATCCGCGTCTGCCAGAATCGCGCTGTTTAACATTTTGGTTCGGTTCAGTACTATTTCGTTAGTACTTTATTTTATGTATGTTTCAGTACAGTACTTTCAGTACATGTTGTTTCATATGAATCGGACGTCTACCGATTTGATTCAACGTTGGCGAAGAGCGACGGGATCCGCGTCATCATATATATTTAATGCGTACGGCGAAGCAACATGACTTTTGTACGGCCGATCTTGCAACGATACAGCAACGATCCTGCCACACTTTGGTTGGTTCACAGATAGAGATTTCTGGAAGGGAAGGGTAGCTCGAGTTAGCTCAGGAGTTGTAGGCTATGGCCGGCGCACCTTTGCGTGTATATGGTCATCTTTGGTAGAGGGAGTTTGCTTAGTATTGCTTCTTTATTTATTTGTTCTTTGTTTTTTGTAGAGGGTATTTAGTGGGTGAGTGGTAGTGGGTTAATTATCAATATAGGGATCAATGGAGTAATCTGTGTTTGTATTTTGGAGGGGAAAAAGCCTCCGGTGAAATATATAATTTTTGCCAGATTTCTTTGTCATCTTTATCTTGCTTCCGCTGTGGTGTATCTGCTGGTATTTTTGGTTAACTTTCTATCATTGTCGATATATACAAATGTCATAAACGTAAGTTACGATTACGTTCTTACACATAGGGACACTTTAAAACCGGGTCCGGCGGATCCGTGCTAAAATACAAAGTAAGTTCACTAAGTTACAAGTACATGGGGACATACCCTAACAGCGATTCATGGTGTAGCTAAGCAACACTAAAAACAAAAACATTAAAACCAAGAAAAACTAAAACAAATACCAAAAGCAAACTACAGTAGCACTAAAAAACAACGCTATACACAAAATCTAAAAGACAAACTGGGCTGTTGGCTCAAAACCTAAAACAAGTCCAGGAAGGACAAATAATAAAATATCATCAATGTGCACCGGGTGGCGCGGAGGTAAATCTCGTAGTCCACGACCATCGGTCACCATCGTGCTTTGTAGAGCAGTGTTAATATATTTTAAAATACATCGCTTATGTGTTTTAAGGTAAAGTTTGAAAATGACGTGCCATGGTTTGGAAAACACGAGACGACAAATTGTGGTACATTTTAAGTTCGACGATGATGCAAATTGTAGGCAACATCATAGTTCAAAAGTAGGTGTTTTTATGGTAGGCCTTTGTTCGGCGCCTTTATCTTAAGGTGTGTTATAGGCTTTTCTTGTGATATTCTTAGATCGCTAATTTGATCAGCGACCGTCCGATCGTCCAAATCTGACGATGTAAATATTTTTTTTTGGTCCGAATGTTTTAATTGGTTCGAATAGGTCTGAATACAATATGGGTCTTAACTCTTAAGGTCATATTGTATATTTTTGCGTACAATAGGCATATTGTATGGGCCTACTTTCACCTACTTTTGAACTATGGTCGACATGCTGGCAATTTCTCCGTACGGTTGTAACTCTAGCAGTACGGCGCTAAATTGTTAAGGAAAACGACAGAAAAAATCATTTACTTTCCCACATGAGGTTTCCTCAAAGTGTACAATTTTCGTACGGTTTTCTTTTACATGTTCACTTAGCAAGTTATTTGTGACAATGTACTAAAACCGTATGATGTAATTTACTAATTTAGTAATTTTACAACTAAGAATATGAGTTTTCTGGGCTGTTTGAAAGTGGCCAATTACCACATGCAAAGTTGTTCAAAACGTATTTTACGCACGTTTCGAACGAGCGTACAATACGTAGAAACTGGAGAGGTCGGTTTGAAAAAGACGTTGATGAATTTTTTTTCCGTACAAATCCGTACATTAAAAAAAAAAATTAATTGAACATGTACAGCAGTTTGTATACTTTCCGTTAAATGAGCGGTGAAAAATATTATTTAACTATATTAATATCAAATTCTAAATGCCCGTCTAAATATATGCACCAACTGGTTAAGGACGGTCTACAGGTTTGTTAGAACGATGCGTACAGGCGCAAGTTCAATTCCTGCGAAATATATTATTATTATAATAAAATTGCCTGTCCTTCACAGACATGCAGCCATGGCCTTCTTTCTCTACCTCTCCGTGGGCATGGCCGCTTTTTTGGAGGTCCGTGACTTCTTCGTCAACGACTTCAATGACAGTTAACTAACTACTGCCGTGGCGTTGGTAATGGCGGCTTCTGTGATTTTTCGCGTTCAGCTGTTCAAGTAATAATGGCGGCTTCTTTTCGAAATTTGAAGAAGACGCCCGTACAAAATGTCCAACCGATTGACCGTCAAATTTATACTCAACGGTACTTTATTTGTACCAATGTGTACTTCAAACGTACGTTTTTTGACAAAATGACGTAAGTGACTGTCCGCAACCAAAACAGTCACTGTCATGATCAATTCCCTTTTTTTTTTCATGACGGTCGACGTTCGCAAGCGCGACAGTTTTTAACCGCCGTTACAATATTTCGCCAGTCAAAGTTGTTCGACGGATTGACCGTCAAATCTGAACTTAAAGGTACGTAGCTGGTACGAAACTGTACTTTAAATGTACAATTTCTGACAACTACAGTACAGTACCTGCGCGCAGCAAAAATCGTCTCTGCGATTAACAATTCCCTTATTTAATGTTCCAGAACTGGGCCCATGGACGATGAATGGCAGTTATGTAACTGCGAAGGCCTGTGCTATCGAACTGAACGGAGCTTCCCGTGGAATTGTGCCCTAATACGGATGAATGTCGTACGGCAGTTTCGCGGCTCTGTTTCTGCTGCTGCTGGTTGCCATTCTGATGGAATCTGATCGCCGTTCGGATGAAGTGAATAGGGAGGGAGAAACTTTTTTTTATTTTAATCCCTTACACCAGATGATTACTTTTGAATCCTTTTTTTGTCTTCTGCATCTTGTCCTTCACCTGTAGAAACATGTATGTTTTGTCTTATTTGGAGAGTTTGTATACCACGCGCATTGCCAGCCGATTAAAAGAACCCTAGAAACTTTGTTTTTCTGCTTTTCTTTGTACGCCATGGATGTTATTTTTGCTGCCATTCGTGCAGACGTGACGTCAAATGACGTCACTCGCCAATCTTCTTCTCTGCTGGAAGCCCTCCGATTGGCTGCTGCAGGAAAAGACATTTCCTCTCTCACTCCTACCATTTGCTCAGAAATTATCGCCAGTACTGCTTCATCCTCCTGCAAAAAGCTTGCTTTCGACTGCATTCGTATCTCCCGTCTCACGGCTTCCGAATGGGAGACTGTCTGCAAAGGCATTTCCAACGACTTCCATTCTCCCGACCCGGAAGTCTCAGCAGTGGGCGTGACATTTGTCACAGCTTTGCCGAGCTGGCGTATTGGAGAGTTCCTACACGACAACTGGAAAGAAATTGCCAACTGTCTTATAGACAATCACGCTCCTTTGCGAGTTTCTGCCGTAGAATCGCTGGGTTGTCTTCTTGTAAGAGACGATGTGGTCTCGTTGGTCTCTTCCTCAAACTCATTGTTAGAGAGAGTCACTGAATGGTGGGGTCAGATTGGCAAACTGATGCTTGATCCCTCCGATTCTGTTTCCAGTGGAGCTTTTGCGGCTGTCGGAAGACTTTTTTCCGAGTTTTCTTCCAAGAAATTGAGCCGATTGGCAGGAGAATCTGTGACTCCCAGCGAATCATCTCTCTCTCTTCGATCTCAGTTTGTTGTGACAATGATTGAGTTTGTATGGTCCAGAAGAGATCTTTTGATGGATAGAGCTTCAGCTTTGCCTATTCATGGCATGAGGTCCGTTGCCTATCCTCTTGTTTACGCGGCCAAGACAGTCGCTTCAGGGATGTTGGACGAATTGAAGAAACTAAATTCGAATTCAAATCCAAACTCAAACTCAAACTCAAATTCGAAATCAGATTCAATTTTGAATTTAAATTCTGCTTTGGATGGGATCGGTTTTACTGCTAATGGTCACAGTATTACAAGTAGTAGTACCAAGAACTTGGGCACGAATGGATACGGGGGGCGTGGAAGCTCGATTCTCACAGGCAATAATAATGTGGTAGAGGAAAAAGATTTGGTGAATGCGGAAAGAATGTTGGGAGTTTCTGACATTGTTAGTTTTCTTGTACCTTATCTTTCCTCCTCCCTCGACCCCGCGCTTGTTTATGAAATCGGTATTCACGTTCTCTCACTTGCTGGAGTGCCTGGAGGGAAACCTGAGTGGGCGTCTGGGCCAATCACAGCCTTTCTTGCTCTTTGGGATCGACAGGAATACAGTCCCGGAAGAGAAGCGATTGTGAAAGCAGTGGTTTCCAATTTGCAACTTCTCGATCTTCATTTGCAAGTTGCTCTTTTCAAGAGACTTTTGGTTATGGTTCGCAATTTGAGAGTGGAAGCCGATCGAATGCATGCTCTGGCTTGCATTTGCAGTACAGCTTTGTGTGTGGATTTTTTTGTAAAAGAGAGTGCGAGGAGGGGACAGAAGCCGTTGCAAGGAACAGACGTGTCTTCATTTTTTGAAGATTCCAAAACGAGGGAGGAGTTCGCAGCAGTTTCCTCGGAGAGCCTTTTTCGAGAGGAATTGCTTGCCTGTCTTGTGGAGACGACTTTTCAGCTCTCACAACCTTTGCCTAATACCAAATATCGTGGTTCACCGATTAGGATATTAGGCGTGTTGGGAGCCGGAGTAGGCCACGAATCAATGGGCTGGATGCAGTCAGCTTTGGAGGTGCTAGAAGTTTGCCGAAATTGTCTGAAATGGGATTGCGAGGGAAGAACTTACGCCATGGATTGCTATCTTCGTCTGCTGGTGAAGCTGTGTCTATTATTTGATACAGCAGGAGGGGTCAAAAGCATTAAGGATGGGGCGACATCAGAGCAAGTGCAGATGGAGCAACGACTGCAAACTCTACATCGACAGCTGTTAGATAATATCCAAGAGGTGAACAGTTCGTTTCCTTCTCCCTCCTCCCCTTCCCCCTGCTACGAGCACCTTGCTTAGTTTCAGTGGAAACACGTGTTCGCGTTGCTGCTGGTGTGGCATTTCAAAACTTTAGAAGGCTGAAGTTAGAAACAATTGCGAAGGCATTCCTTCTGCTAATTTTTAGCAAGAATTTGCTCTTGCTATTGTAATTATCGCTTATAGAGATACACAGTGCAGTCTTCGTGAATTTTGTTAGCTTTGAAGCAAGCGCTTAATGTCTATGGGGTTCAGTTAAAAATCTTTTAGGTGGTCCTTGACTTTGCTCTTGATGACATTGGAAGCAAAGCTGAATGGGGGTCAAATCTGTGCATCGCAGCCTTGTGTTTCAGTACTCTTGAGCCCGTCATTATGTTAAAATGTACCGGAAATAGGTTTATCAACACCAAAACTGTCCTCATACTAATTATTTCTCGAAACAGTAAGGATTCACAGTATAGTCTTATCCGTGTTTACATGTCTTTGTAGGCTATGTTGGCTCATGCTGTACTTTTTATCGGCTTTCAACTCGTCTATGATTTGCGAATTCTGATGGCAAATTTTGTGACGGCATTTTCAGGTGTCAACACTTCGTATGCGTGTCCGACTCCTTTGGGTATTGGCGGAGCACCTCGACCTGTCTGGTTCCACTCCTCTCTTTGCAGATGAGCCCCGAGAACCCCTCAATATCCTGGTGGCCACCATTCACCGCATTTTGTTTTCACCGGAACACCTAGTAGAGAGCCAGGCCAATCGTCTGCAAGATGTACAGGTGCGGTCTAGGGAAATGGCGTCAAATTTTTGAACGGGTAACTTTTGTGCAGTTGCTTGAAGGAAATGTGACAAATGTGAATGGAGAAAACGAAAATGTGCTTTACTGTGGAGGAGGCAAAAGCATTTTGTGGAGTCAGCATGGATGCTTTGGAGCTCGCCAAAGCTTTAGGGCTCCAAATATTCTTGCTGTAAACTACGTGTTAGAAAGGACTGTGTGACTTTGAAAGACAATTTGTTTTCTGGTTTTTTCATCATATTTATTTGTTGGATGTCTTGATGCTATTTGGTTATTATTCATATATCTCTAAACAACTTTTGTGGCCGTTATTAAGGAACCTACGATCTCCTCTTTTTTTGCTTATGTTGGGACATTTGATCTCAGTCTAAAATATTTCGTGGCTGCCCAACAATTGTGACGTGACAGGCTATCCTCGTATGCGCTCAGCATTTGGGAACGCGAAATAAGCGGGCGGCAGGCATGGTGGCACGAGAGTTGGAAGATTTTCGAAACAGCAATTTGGCAGATGCCGCCAACCGCCATCATTGCCGTCTTATTCTCAATGTTTTGGCCGCCATTCAAAAGTTTCCTGAGCGCAAGTATGTCTTTCTGTCCACTTTCAGCTGTCTGCATTTCTCTTCTTCTCAGATGCTCTACATATTGTCATATAGGCCGTCGAAGTAGTTTTATTTAGTTTAAGAACACTCTGATTTGGTGTCCTTCCACGGCTTAGCTTGTCATTGCTTAAGGAAAGATGAGAACCCAAGATGAAAGCCGGTTTTTTAGAGCACGTGGTTTCTAGGTTCTGACAGACAGATAGGGGATGCTCTGGTGGTATTATCACTCATGTTACTATAAATAACAAGAGCAATTTGCGGTTCTCCATACATAACAAAACCAGCTTCTGTTCCATGTCCATTTACTCCAGTCTCCTTATATAGTTATTGCATCATCCTTGATTCCATGTCCAGTCACTCTGTTTTCAAGGATTACATGCTTTTCTATGTCTTGTTGTCTGTTCTTATATTGGTTTTGGATAATTTATTATTGGAGTACTGCAGTACTGAAGTGGGTCATTTTACTGCAGTGGTCTGTTTTGCAATCGGATGTTTTGTACCGTGGCACTGAAGTGGGTTGTTTTCTGTTGGTCCCATTTGTCAGATGGGCAGCCCGTGTGGGCCCTACAGGAGAATACCCTTTTACTCACTATAAGCTGTCAGTCCAGTATCGGGAACCAGCAGCGGCACAAGACAGAAAATTGGAAACCGTGGTGCGAACAGCAATTCGAGATCTTTGGCAACCGCTTTCGTCAGAGCTTGAAATCGCTACAAGTGGCAGTATGGGGCAGAGAAGAATCTCGCCGGGACAAATTATGTCAGGATGCGGCGATCCAATACTGGTGGAGGCGTTCCATGTTACTGATGTCAGCGAGCATAGAACCACACTGCATATCAAGGTGGGAAATAAGCACAAGCGGTCTCTCATAGAGGTTCTGTAGTGAAGATATTTTGTGTTTTAATCGAACTAAACTCTTTTGTTAATCGACTGAAGACGTGCTGTTCCATGTGGACAGTGCAGGTGCTGAACATATCGGAAGTGGCGATAGGACATGTGGACGTGCAAGTGGGGCTTATTGGGGGTCTTCGACTTTTGGACGGAGCTCCACGGGCCGTTCGGCGTCTTCATGGTCTTGGCTCTCAAGTAAGCTTCTTTTTTTCTCCTCCACTAATGATATGCAAGGAACATGCATAGATAGCATGTGTAAACCCCCTACATATACACACGCGCACACACACACGCACGCACACACACACACACACACACACACACAGAGACACATTCATATATATTAGTGTTGTGTATCGGTAAAAAAATTATCGCGATAACACCGATACCGATAGTTATCGGTTATCGGTCCGAGACCAATAAATTCTATATCGGCGATAACTTTAAAAAAATATAGTATGCATACAATAGTACTTTATAATATACTGTATTATAATATTGACTTTATACAGCGTGGCATGCCATGTATAAAAATCTGTTTCGTATCTGTTTAACTGAAATTTATTACGGACAGTGCAGCACATAAACGTTGACAAATTTAAAACAATACTTTATAGTTCTAAAACTATAGTACCGAAACAAAAATATTAAATTACGTTGTAAATTTGTAAATCAAACTTTTTCGAAAAACAGACGAACAGACGAACAGACGAACAGAGCAGACAAACACATCTGTCAGACTGCCGCCATTTACTGCCACCATGGAAGTGATATGAGGGCGTAACTAACCTTGCAAAAAAAATAACAGTCAAAAGGACATTCTGGACGGGTATGGGAGCGTGGAACCTGAGTAAACCCCCAATTAGAAATAATCAAGGAAATATCGCGATTTTTTACCGAAATCGGGGGGAAGGGGGTCCGCGGCGCGTCCGGGGAATAACACGTACAGTTGAGTGTAATGGCGGTACATTTATCTGTACTTTCCGTACAGTTATCGTCGATAGTTATCGATATCGGTGTTATTGCCGATAAAGAACCGATATTATCGGTTAATTATCGGCGATAACACCGATAGCGATTTATCGTACCATTGTATCGATTATCGGCAACGCGAAAAAAGTCCCATATCGGTTATCGGCACCGATACACAACACTAATATATATATTATTGATGCATATCGAATTGGAATGGTCGATTCTCAATTTTCCATATCGAGGAGGGTCTTGATGTCTTTTAAAATGGCAGTATGTTTCGCTTTTGTAAAATCGTTGATGCAATGTGTAAATTCGCTGATACAGAAATGTTTATGTTCTTTTTATGCTCTTTTCTAATTTTATTAATCGCTCATCCGTGGTCGAGGGAAGGTATGTTCTGTCACTACTTACCTGCTTAGTCAATGTTTATATTTTTCACTTCACTCTGTTTTTTTTTTTCCCCCGATAGTTCATAGTCAAGTCAATACACTTTCAAATAACAAATTGCGTCCAAGTCAGAGTAAATATTAAAGCTGAACCTGAATAGTCAAACATGTAGATGGCAGGGAATTCAGATGGTTATTTTCAGGTTCAGAAAACAATCCTAATATCGAACGTCGAAAGCACAAAAAAGTGGCAAAATTGGGATACCAAAACGTGCCAAAATTTGTGCCGAGACTATTGTACGGATATCAAAACACTTAAAAATCAACTGAAAATCAGTTCGATGCGTATCACTTATACATACAGAAAGTGATACAGGTGTCCAGTGATAACTCTATGAATGTAGTTGTGCTTGAATGGTAATTTCCGACTTTGGACAAGGAGATTTAACGAAGGATTTTAGGGCAAGAAGGGATCCCATAGTCCTTGGTAGATGTCTGGCTTATTTACTCCTCACCATGCCCACTCATTCTCATTTCTGTCCCAAGTTTGGAATGACTTATGACTTCTCAGGAATCTGTGAAAGCCGATGTGACAGTTGTTGCGACCCGGTTTGAAAGATCTGCCTTCTGTATTCAGTTGGCCTATCGAGTGGGCAACCAAACCATGGCAACCAATGTGATTCCTCTGGAAGATAGTCTGGAGGAAGTGGAGGAAAATACTGGACATGTGAAAACTCGAAGGAAGCCGAGAATCGGAGCTATGCTCGCCGATCCTGTGGTTCTTCGGTGTAAACCTTATCGCATGCCTTTGACAGACCTTCTTCTTCCTTATGAGGTGTCGCCGGTTGAGTTTTTTCGGATTATTTCCGGCTTGCCGGCCATGGTGGAGCACACAGGGAAATACGAGTACGAGTCGAGTGAGAGGAATGCAATTTTGAATTCGGAGGAAATTGGTGTGAAGCGGTTACTGACGGGTTTGAAGGCTTTGGAATCGAAGCCGTGGCATAGAGTTTGCCAGCATATCTTGCGAAGCAGGGCAGGCTTTCAGGTGAGTATTTTTTCATTGGTTGTTTAGGGTTTTTTAGAGGGAGGCGATGTGGGAGGTCATGGACTTGGTCGCCGGAAAAATACAAGGGGACAGAAAATGACATATGTATCACCAATCAGAGGTAAACAATAATTGAACTGTAGAAAACGGTCTGATTGGCGACCGAAAATGCAGGAAAACCAGAAAAAGAATAGATCCTCTTGCCTGAAAGTTGTTGTCAATTTCGAGAAACTGGGAGAAAGTGGATTTGTGGTACATTCATGATCTGTGGTCAACACTTGTCAGAGTGTCTTTTGAATGATAAGATGTAAAACCCATTGCATAAGTGATTGGAGCCGTCCACATCTACATATAGCTGAACCGCATGAATGGATGCGTTACTTCTTAAGCTTAATCTTATTGTTTATTGCATTGAAACAAAAACGGCTCTGTATCGCAGACTGAAGGCTATTGTGTATCAAGAAATTGGTCTCGATGCAATTCATCACCAAAACTTTTTTATTGTCAATCTTGATTTCTCTGAAATTTCTTTTCAATCGCCCTTAATTTTTTCTAAAATTGTCTCTTTTAATTGGTCTTTCTTAAACTCTTTCTTGAATTGTCTCCAGCTATGCTACATGGCGAAGACGTGGTATGGAGATACGTTGGCGATGGTCATTTTTGGGATGAGTGATATTCCTCCAGATGGTGGGTTTGGAGAGGAGTTGACGACTATGCTTTGTAAGTTTGTACTGAAATCTTCGGCAAATCATGTACTGGAGGAGATTCTAGGCGAGCCGCAGGAGTGGCTCGACGAACTAACAGATGGCGCAGTACGGATGGTCAGCGACGAGGAACTTAAAACAGAACTGGAGGAGAAGCAAAAGAAGACGGCGGAGCACATCACACTTTTGAAGCAGAGTCTTAAAGAAAAAGTGGATGGAATCCCTCTTCCCGGAACTGTTGACGCGAAAGAAGATATTCAAAATCTGGACGAAAAACAAGTGGCTCCGATGGTTCCGGAAGAACAGCAGGCTTTGCAAGTTGCCGTTTTGCAGGGATGGAGTGCTTTGAAAGCGCAGCAGTTGGCGGTGCAAACGAGAATAAACACAAGATGAGTGGAGAATAATAGGAGAATCAGTTGTAGAGTTTTGACAAATGAATGAGAAACGCAACGGAACCGATCAGACGGATAGTAATCTGCTTCCATGTCGCGAAGCTTAGAAAAGAAACATTTTTGTAGTATCATTTTTTTTGTGTTCCCTAATATAACATGCACATATCTCAAGGGATTTTACGGAACAAATTATCGCTTCAATGAATCGCTAATTGTTAGGTTTAGTTACTCTTGTTGTTAGGCCAGAATCGTTATGATGGTCATCTGTAAACAAAATGATTTCAATTCAAAAGCTTACAAGCCTTAGAACTTTTTATGTCTTTGGAGGGTATAAGGGAGATAATGTGGAGGGCCATCAGTGGATGTAGTGGTTAGGTTCAAATTTTTCTTACTCGGTCTCATCACTACACCGCCCATCGTTATTAGTGTTAATAACACTAATTTGGTCGCAACTTTCTTCGGCCAATAATCACAAAATAGTGTTGACATCACTATTTAGGGACGTGGACTGCAATTTACATGCCCCTTTGCACTATATTAGTATTACATATTCTAATTTCGCATTAACACTGATAATAGCGATGGGCGGTCTATTGATTACACCCGTGAATGTGGCTTACTCGAAAGTTTACTTTTTCTTTTTGTTCTTTTTTTTTTTCTTTTTTTCTTCTCTTGTCAGCTACCCGATTTCTTGAGCTATTCTGTTGCAGTTTTGTGTATTGATTTTGGCACCACCTTTTCCAATTTATGTGATGATTTTGTAGCGTTTATGTTGAACTGGCACCAACACTATTTTAAGTCTAAGTGTAATACTTTGACAGCATTCGCCGAGAGTACTTGTGGGGTTCGGAAATTGTACAAAACATATGAATTAGAGATAACAGCATTTTTGGTTTTTACTCTATTTCTTCTGTATTAAGTAATGTTCGCGCCCTTTTCGATATCAATTTACATGCGAAACGAATTTAATGTTGTTGAAATGAGATGTTCACTTGAACGTATTGTACGAAAACAGGCTTGTTATATATAATGCTAATTTATTCGAACATAACAGTTGTTAACACATAATGAAAACTTTCCATATTAGCGTTAATTTTATATTAAGGTTACTGACACCTATTTATGATTTTGGGCCATGAAAAGTTGCGGAAAAACTTGTGTCATGAACAGTAATAATGATGAACGGTTATTTGCCCCTAAACACCGCCCATGGTTATTGAAGGAATCATTATAGGTGCAAAACGTAGAATGTATAACACTAATATAGTGCGAGGCATGCCAACTGTGGATTCCTTTCCAGCTGTTTTTCTTTTTTCCTCTCCCTCTCCCTCCCCTTTCCCTTTCTCTCTCCCCTCCTGCTGGTCTCAGAAGTGAAAAGAAACCAAGGCTTCACAAACACACACTTAAGTGAAAATGTCATGCATATCATCTTGAGCAATGGAGCAAAAACTATCCTAATTACTTTTCTTTTTTCTTTTTAGTTTTCTTTTATTGCAACAACTACGTAGTATTAACAACGTAGGACACCATAATTTGAAACACAAAAAAAATGCTACTGTAGTTCTAAAAATATCGGTAAAGATATTCCAGAGATTTTCACCTTGATGTTTGGAAGATCTCCAGAATTGGAAACTTTTATGAGTCGGAAACTTTCGTCAATGGGAAACTGGGAAAATTTTGTGAATCGGAAATTTTTATTGGAAACGTTTGTGAAATCAAAACTTTTGTGAATCGGAAACTCTCTTTGAAATTGGAAACTTTTGTGAATCAAAAACGTTGGGAATCGGAAACTTCTATGGATCTGAAACTTTTGTGAACCGGGAACATTTGTGGAATCGAAAATTTTGGTAATCGGAAACCTTTTGAAAACCAGATTTTTTTGTGAATCAGAAACATTTGTGATTAGGAAACTTTTTTTAGAAAATTTTGTCAATTGGAAACTTTTGTGAACCAGAAGCATTTGTCAATTGAAAACTTTTGTGAATTGGAAAGTTTTGTGAATTGGAAACATTTGTGAACCGGGAACATTTGTGAATCGGAAACTTTTATTGAAACATTTGCGAAGTTAAAAATTTCGGGAATCGGGAACACTTGAAAATTGTAAATTTTTGTGAATCAGAAGTTTTGTGAATCGGAAACTTCTGTGGATCTTAAACTTATGTGGATCGGATACTTTTGTGAACCGGGAACTTTTGCGAATCGGAAACGTTAATTTTGTGAACCTGAAACTTTTCTGAATTGGAAACGTTTGTGAATTGGAAACTTTTGTGAATTGGAAACTTTTGTGAATTGGAAACTCTATAGAATCGGACTGTCCAATAGCAAGAAAGAATCGATTTACCCAAGTTTCAACCACTATGTGCTCGGTCGTTGAATCCATCCATAAACAAAAAAAAACAAATACTTTTTGGCATATGAAGATAAAAATGAATTGAAAGGATACATAGCAAGAAAACACAACGAAATCCATCACGACAAAACGAGAAATATAAACTTAACGAAACAGCTCTTGAAGAAAAAATGCAGTGGAAAACTCTTCACGGTTGAACCTGCAACCACAAGAGGAACACAACAAAAAGACAGAATAAAAACCCTGATTGTCTTTACCATATACTCGACAAAAGGAAAATTGAACACAACTGGAAAATCCCAAAACATGAAAACCAGAAACAATATTCTGCAAAGATTACGAACTGACACCTTTCATCAAATTAAAGATGAAGTCAAATTAAGGTAAGAGCACAACAAATGGTCAAGGAAATATGCTTACCTCGTACTTTCCACCAGCTTTCTTGAGCAGAAAACCTGCCTCGTTCATTTTGTCGATGACATCATCCAGATTAGGCACATTCAAAGATATATTGTCCGCTATCTCCGCTAATTCCTGGTTTTAAAAGTTGCCCATAGTCAAAGGTGAGTGTGATTGAATGGAACTTTACATTGACCACATACCGGTTTAAAAAGCTGTGGGAACGTTTGGCATCATGAATGGGAACTATACATAGGCGAAACTAAGACAAAAACAGACTTCTGGTACATTATTTGTCCTATTTCGAACGTGTGAGATGAACATCGGAAACCCATTAAAGAACACACTGATCTGCAACTTTCATTATGATGATAATAAATTGAAATTTGAGGGTACCTTGCGACTGTAACACGGTTTGTCCCCTTTCGCAGCTAATTTAGCAAGATACCCCATGAATCGTTTTGTCTCCTTCGATTTGCTCATACCCCCATTACGCCCCACATCAATTCGTCCATTCTCGTCGACTAATTTATCAAACAGTGACTCACTCATGAGATCGACCACATCCTGTGACAAGATCACAAAAAGGAACAGTAAAAAATACGATTCAGTCAATATTAACGACATTACCGGATGTTTTCAGTTGCAAAATTAAGCACGAGAATGACCTGACTACAGGCAGGCCATTGATGTCAGTAAGTTGTTTACTGAAAGAAGAAAGTTAAAGAAGGTTTAAGAAAGTTGTATGAAAGTTAAAGGTGGTGTAAGAAAGTTATGGGAAGATCAGCTGATTTGTGCATCTTATTCAATGACTTCTTCAAGGAAGACGAAAGTTAAAGGAGTGGTATGTTAGTCAAAGAAGTAGTAGGAGAGTTAAGATAATATCAGCTTACTTGTGCATCTTGCTCAGTGACCTCTTCTCTGAGTTCAATTTTGGCCCTGGCTTCTGCCAACCGCACAAGACTTTCCAGCTGTCGCGCTGTGATTGGAGTGCCATCAGCTCCCTTGCTGTGTTCCCTCAGCTGAAGGTAGAAATTTTGAAGGATGAGACAGGCAGGTTCTGTCAGCCTGGGAAGCCCAAACATATACCCTCAGTACATATCAAGGGAGGGGAGTTGAAGCATCACTTAGCCTGCCCAAAGCATAGTTCAAATGTGTGAAAACAATTGGAGACACTATACATGGTAACCCCGTACTATACGCATTTTGTACCTGGAAAAGCCAAATAGTACGCGTATTATACAGGGTAACCGCATATAGGGTTTCCAATTGTTTGAGCACATTTGAGCTATGGCCCAAAGCACAATATAAGGCAAGGAAGGTATAATATCACAAATGTAGCAAACGAATATATAGACTTTGCATAGACAACTTTCAGAATGATGGTATCTGACGACATAATATTTGTGAATGAAGAATCAAAAGGGTCAGGCAGTTGAACTGTTCTATTCAAATCTTTTTTGACAATCATAGAAAAATGGCTCTTGCCTACAGCAAGAAATGAAAAACATATGCAAATTTAGCAGGTTTTTCGACAACTTCCCATGGACATCCGAAAGATGTATGTCAAGTGTCAACTAAGGTTACAAAGAGTGGGTGTTGACCAGAGTTCGTACAAATGGTTAAGTAAATTCACAGCTTTGGACAATTGTACAATATTCCAACATGTTTATATACAAATGGTTTAAAATGTAAGTGGAAATTAACCTAAGACAAGAAGGAAAACTTCTAGAATTCAGGGACACTTTTCGACTGAAAACGAGAAGTAGATCAGTTTTTAAGAACATTCCATCCAAACGTATAAGGGGATCACTTTCCATCCCGTCGTATAAAGGGATCACTTTCCATCCCGTCGTATAAGGGGATCATTTTCCACCCCGTCGTATAAGGGGATCACTCAGAATATTATGATTCACATTACTGTGAGTCACATGAGCAATGTGAGGTTTTTGTGGGGAAAAAGCACATGTTTTCATTTAATCACATTATTCATAACAAATGTGATTAGAAACTCTATTTTACCTCACTAATAGCATGCTCAGAAAAAAAAACGAACCAAACTAGGTAGATCAATTCGACAGTAAAATTCGAATATGTTTCAGTAATTAAAGAGTAAATTTGACTCTTTTGTCGACAGAAGGGGAGACAGAATGACAAAAGTCTGGAAATGGAAATTAAATGGAAAACCTCCTAAACCTTTAAAAGACCTTGGAAAACCGAGTATACCTCGGGTGACAGTACTGCCTTGCATAAGCGATGTACTTGCGAAAATGATGTTCTCTTAAAGGCTCAAAATCGGCATCTCGACGAGGGTCCAATCTCAATCTCTCTGCCAAAGGGGCATTCTTCTTTATACCCTGAGACTGCATCGCAGCATGGGCCAAAACTGCAAACATAAACACAAACTAGGCGGCTGAATCAGTTGTATAAACATAAGTGAATAAAATACATCAGGATGGAGAAAAATGGTGAAACTCCAAACATAAAGACAAGATACAGCGCCCATCGCTATTAGAGTGGAGGTGTGAGTCCTTCTAGTGCGAGTCCTTCTTCTGGTGCGAGTCCTTCTTCTGGTGCGAGTCCTTCTTCTAGTACGAGTCCTTCTCGTGCGAGCCCTCCTTCTAGTGCGAGTCTTTCTTTTGGTGCGAATCCTTCTTTTGGTGCGAGTCCTTCTTGTCCTCCTTTCTGGTGCAAGTCCTCTTTCTGGTGCGAGTCCTTGTGCGAGTCCTTCTTGTAGTGCGTGTCCTTCTTCCGGTGCGAGTCCTTCTTCTGGTGCGACTCCTTCTTTTGGTCCAAATCCTTCTTCAAGCGTGATCCCTCTTCTAGGTCGAGTCCTTGCTTTTGTGCGAGTCCTTTTTCTGGTGGGATTCCTTCTTATAGTGCAAGTCTTCCTTCTGGTGCGAGTCCTCCTTCTGGTGCAAGTCCTTTTTCTGATGCGAGCCCTTCTTCTGGTAAGAGGCCTTCTTCTGGTGCGAGTCCTTCTACTCGCGGAGTCCTCCTCCTGTTGCGAGTCCTTCTTTTGGTGCGAGTCTTTTTTCTTGTGCGATTCCTTCTTCTGGTGCGAGTCCTCTTTCAAGTGCGTTTCCTTTTTCTAATGCCAGTCCTTCTTCTGGTGGTAGTCCTTCTTTTGGTGCAAACCCATTTTCTGGTGCAAGTCCTTCTTTTGGTGTGAGTCATTCTTCTGGTGCGTGTTTTTCTTCTATTGCGAATCCTTCTTCTAGTGCGTGTCCTTCTTCTGGTGCGAGTCCTTCTAGTGCCAGTCCTTCTTCTTGTGCGAGTCCTTCTTCTGGTGCGAGTACTCGCTCGAGTGCGTGTCCTCTTTGTGGTGCGAGTCATTCTTCTGGTGCGAGTCCTTCTTCTGGTACGAGTGCTTCTTCTCGTGCGAGCCCTTCTCCAATGCGAGTCATTCTTTTTGTGCTTGTCCTTCTTCTCGTGCGAGCCCTTCTCCAATGCGAGTCATTCTTTTTGTGCTTGTCCTTCTTTTAGTGCGAGTCCTTCTTCTTGTGCGAGTCCTCTTTCTGGTGCAAGTCCTCCTTGTGCAAGTCCTCCTTCTTGTTCGAGTCTTTTTTCTGGTGCGAGTCCTTGTAGTGCGTGTCCTTCTTCCAGTGCGAGTCCTTTGCATTATTGGTGTAATGCGAAATTAGAATGTATAATACTAATTTAGTGTAGGAGACGTGTCAGAACTTAATAGTGTTATTAACACGATTTTAAGATTTTCAGCCAGAAAAAAAAATCACAACCAAATTAGTGTTATTAACTCTAATACCGATAGGGGGTGCAGTCGTACAAATACAAGTGAAAATACATTAGAATAGAAGAAAATGGTAAAACTGCAAAAGAAAAATTGGATTTCAAAAAAGAAGAGATAAAGACAACGATGGCAAAATCATCAATCAAATTTCCGCTGTACTTCAACATAAATCGACACCATCAGACATTAACATGAACATAAGGACCGAATAGAAACACGCATAACCTGTTTTTTTCAAGAAATGTAAGCTTACAATTTTGTCGCCTTGAAGATTTATTGCGCCTCGTCCCTCCATACAACTGTCCCACACATCTCACAAACATTGTAACATTGACATCAAACAGCTATTGTTGCATACATATCAGACATAAATCATGTTATACAGCAATAATGAGGGAGTGAGGAAGGAGCGAAGAGAAAGTGGGAAATATGATCAAGGAGTAAAAATTAGCTGTATAAATAGATATAGTACACTAGAAAATAGAGAAATAGAGGGAGTGCCAACGATAAAGATACAACAGAAAGTAGAAGTAAAGAGTAAACGAGAAGGACAGACTATTCTTGAAGGTATGCCTATCACAGCTTTAGGACAAGAAACGAAGGCAGAAAGGAGGAGGACCGAAATCAAGGGGGGGAAAGGGAGAAAGACGGAAGGAACAAACTTCTCAATTAAAAGATAAATGCACTTACTGACATGACATGTTCCGACAACCGCTCGTCTTTCATTTCATCGTGTTGATCCAAAAGAATAAAAACAAGATCAAATCGAGAAAGAAGTGCCGCACTCATTTTCAAGTTTTCGTTGACTGTCTTTACTCGGCTGAAACACAAAGCAAAACACCATTTCCGAATCAAATTAAGTGCAATTTTAGAACATCCTAACCCTCGTGTTGCTAGTTATCCGTTAGACTTGCAAAAATATAATCACTCAACAGTGTTTCATATACTAATAGCAAGTTGTAGGTTTATCCATGGACTCTTTAACTTATGTGAATGAAAAAAAGGAGAGGGAGGGAGAGAGTTTTACTTGTAATGTCCACCAACAGGGTTTGCAGCGGCCAAAACTGAAGTCCTTGCTGTCAAGTTTGCCACCAAACCTGCTCTCATTTCCAACAAAAGTAACCAATGGGAGTGCGTTTTAGCGACCTTAGGGAACATTCTTGACTTGCTGATTGAAATCAGATAAGAATTTCTGCAATTATCCTCTCCCCCTCTCTCTCCCTCTTCCATCCCCTCTCCATCTCCTCCCGCCATCCTACCCCTCCCCCTCCTCCCATCATCTCTCTCTCTCTCTAGTTACTATATATGGTTCATGAGTTATTACAATGGTTTTTACTACTTGGCGTACATCCGTGAAAAATCGAACATCTCTTAAAGAGTGTGGTCCAGAGTATTTGAGGTGATTAATGTAATGAAGAAAGCTCAAGAGGGAGGAGAGAGAGTGGAGAGATAGGGGGGAGGGAGGTGAGGGGGTGGATGGGATGTCCTTACCTGCTTTTGCAACTGACACTGACTGTTGCTCCATGGCCTCTAACAAAGCCTGGAAAGGAAAAAGAGTAAAAGAGAGGGCCAGACAAAGAGAGGTAACCAACATGGATAGGAATTTTGACCAAAGAAATTAAAAAACAAACTTTGTTTTCCACAGTAAAAAGCATTATAAATGGTCCAAAAGAGGTAGAAACATCTAACCGCAATCTTCGCACTGTCCCCCCCCCCCTCCCCCCCTCCCCCTTCTCCTCCCTCTCCCCCCCTCCTTCTCCCCCCCTCTCGCTCTCTCTCCATTTAGATTTTATGGTCCGCCGTTAAGAAAAGGTTTGGGAAAACAAAGAAGAAGAACTATTGGCATAGCCACCAGAGAGCATACAAACATGACCTACATGGAAGTCCATGGAGCATGCATTGCACCGTTTGTGCCTTAGAAATAAACGATGAACCTTAGAAAAAATGTTTAACCACAGAATGAGGAAAGTTGGAGAAAACTCTATGTGGATTACTATGTTCGAGTCCTGCTCTCAGACAATTCTCCTCAAAAGTTCTTATCTGCTATTGAACTTACATTCCCAAGTTTCAGGTTTCTTCAAAGACTTCAATTGTGATCTTGACTTCTGAACACTAGTGCTTTGACACTAGAACCTCCAAGCACAATTTATTGTCAATTAAACTGACAACTCACCACAACTTCACGACAAAGACAGCTCAGCATTAACTAATAGGGTTCCCATGCTTTTTTCAGTAAAGGCTCAGTATTGCAGTTGTATCTAGTTGCTGATCCGCAGATGGTACATTTTTAAAGCCGGCCAGCTTCAGCACACAACTGTATGGTTAATGCTATCACACCAAATGCTGTCACACCCAATGCTGTCACAGTACTTTATTGTTGTGAAACAAGTAAAACATTACATGTGGAAGTGCTACATCATCAGTTTATTGTTGTGAAATGAGAAGTGCGATCATATCACTTAATTGTTGTGAAATTGTTGTCCAAACAAACCTGGTGTTCTGCGGGCATTTTGTCAAATTCATCAATACAACACAAGCCTCCGTTAGCCAAGACCATTGCACCTGTCAGGAAACAAACCAAGAAAGAAAATAAAAAAAACAAAAAAAATGTTATAAGTCGAAGCTGACAGAAACCAGGCACAACAGGTATACATGATGGATGTTTTGCGATGGTAAAAATCACAAGGTAAAGCCCATATTTAGCCTCTTCTTTATCACCCAAAGTCTATAATTAAACTGCCAATCATACTTTTTCCAGCTCCAAACAAATGGAACGTTTTTGTCCTTACCAGCCTCAAAAATGTCTCCACTCATTGAATCCTTGCTAATGGCATTTCCACAAACACAGATTCCTCTGTCTATTATGAAATTGTCAACGATACCTTCCATTTAATCAGCAGATGAAACGTTTTTTGTTCTCACCAGCCTCAAAAATGTAGTCTCCACTCATTGCATCTTTTACAACAGCTACTGTGAGACCAGCCGTACTAACGGCATTTCCACAAACATAGATTCCTCGAGGGGCACAAGAGGCTGCGTTTCGTTACCCATTCCGGTCCCCCTTCCTTCCCTTTCCATTCCATGTGTCCCCTCCATCTCCTCTCCCTCCCTCCTCCCTCCCTCTCCTCCTCTCCTCTCCTCTCCTCTCCCTCCCCTCTCCTCTCTCTCCCTCTCTCCCTCTCTCCCTCTCTCTCCTCTCCTCTCTCTCCCTCTCTCCTCTCTCTCCTCTCTCTCCTCTCTCTCTCTCTCTCTCTCTCTCTCTCTCCCCTCTCTCTCTCTCTCCCCCCCTCTCCCTCTCCCTCACGCTAACACTAATAGCGATACCCGGTGTAATGAATGCACGGCACCGAAACATACCCACAATAAGAACATGTATGTCGCCTCGAACTGGAACTTTATCGATATTTTTGACATGTTTAGCGACTCCTCCAAATAGTGAGAGGGCAATCCCAGCTGCAGAGCCCTCCAACGAATTTAGGAGTCAAACTGCGGAACGAAAGAAAGGCTTAAAAGGTTGAGACTCAGAAAGGGTCCTGAATTCAAAAAAACTAAAACTATTTAACAGATTAGGACTCAGACAGGGTTCTGGATTTGAAAAAACTAGAACTACTTGAAAAGGTCAAGAGTAAGGGTCCTGGATTCGAAAAAACTAGAACTACTTAAAAGGATAAGACTCAGACAGGATACTGGATTCGAAAAAATTAGAACTACTTAAAAGGTTAAAACTTGGACAGGGTCCTGCATTCGAAAAAACTAGAATTACTAAAACGTTTAAGACTCAGACAGGGTCCTGGATTCGAGAAAACTCAATAGCAAATTTTACAAGTCCAAACTCTTTGACTGAAGTATGACTTCCAGTAACAGCGTTGATTGACAAAAATCACCTTACGATACATTCTCGATTTTATAACGTAAAGTGATCCACACCATAAAGAGCCAAAGAGTGGAGAAAACGGCGTATGTCACAGCTGAACAGTTGAGGATCGTAAATACCTTTCACAAGCTCGTTACTGTAAATATTTGGACAGATTGACTGTACTATGTGTTTGAAAAGATCAGGTCCTTCTGTTTCCACATAGTCGATAATACCCTGTAAATCTGAAGTAGGAAAGTGGTATATAGCAGATGGAATGCCACTGGCTGTCCCACGGCCATTTCGAGCAGCATCACTTTTGTTGACAACCGAATTCACATCGATGTACAAATTATACAAATTGTTTTTGTTTTTTCCATGACCTGCATAATGGCAAAAACCGTCGAAATTTAAGATAATACGGCATAAAAACGATTTTTCGCAAACATTACATGAAACATTTAACATGTCAACCTTCACAGCCTCACAGAATACTATTTTGGCTTCTAGACTGTTGATAGAACAAAAAAACAGTATGAGAACTTGCCTCCTCCAATATCCATTTCCTTATTCATGTATTTGACAAATCCACAAATGGTCACGAGGTCGCCAGGCATACAGGAGTCAACCAAATCTTCTCTTAGTTCACATTCGACAGTCCTTGGTACTCGGCCCTCTTGTCTTCCACTTCCTGTTGCAATTTCCTGAAGTCTGAACACAAACTTTTCACAGTCATTATACAAAAAAATATGTTTACTTCGTTAATGCCAGGCAAGAATCTGTGACTACTAAGGAGGCCCATCTACAATGTTAACAGATGAAAAGACGGAATGTTCAAACAGACATATGTCAATACCTCGAATATGATTGTTTTTTTTATTCTGTTTGGTCTTTGATGCAAATGCAAAAGGAGGCATGAATAGAACACGTCACATTTCTGCAAAGCTAAGAGAAAAACGTCAAGACTGCAACATAAGAACATCATTATAGAGATTTGTACCCAGGAAAATATAAACATATGACTGCAACATTCAATTGTAAGGAACATGACTCCAAGAACAGACAGATCTTGCTATTAAGACTTGACTACACTGCCCATCGCTATTAGTCTAAAACATTTTTCGGGCACTAGAAATTCGGCAACTTTATCTTCAACCGTTGGATATTTCTATTTTAATGGAGCAATCAAACGGTAAGAACGTTACCATCCGAATGTTTGCCTCAGAAAGAATATCCAACAGTCGAAAATAAAGTTAAAGACATTTTAGTGCGTGAAAAATGTTTAACACTAATAGAGATGAGCAGTGTAGTTGCACACAAAGCAAGTGACAAATAAGCCACTCAAAGATTCAAAATGCATCATGCCTACGTTATGATCCAGTGGCAAGTGAATGGACCTTATTTTCTGGAAGTCAACTTTATTTGCTGTTTGCTTGTTCAAAACGTATGATCTATTCCTGCAACCTTCATTTCCACAAGTTCCTGGTGGGGCATATCTTCCCTCCACAAGTTGTTGAGTGAAATTCGCACCACATTTAGTGCATGTGAGTTCTACCGCTTTCACCAAAGGTTTCACGATACTAACTCTCACCACTGTTCCTGAAATAGAAACTAGTTTATCTGCAGCAACACGTAAAGAAATATAAACCGAAAAGGTAAATGTTCGACTTAAACATTGGAAAACGGGAGTAAATTCCATGGCAGGAATGTACTACTTGTAGCAGTAACTACAAAAGCAAACACTTTTGGGGAACCGTTTCAATTGAGGTGGGGAAAACGGACCTAAGCAGCTGGCTTTCAGGTTCCTTAACTCCAGTTTAGCCTCATGGTAATGTTGTAGTCTTACATTGACCTGACAAGGGGCACTTCGGGTGACTCCGCTTATTTGATCAGAGGACAGAATCTGAAATGAAGAAGGGACAGAAAGATGTTAAGAAATTTTGTGAATAGTCAGACAGTAAAAGCGTTTGCTGTCTTTTGGGGACATATGACCATGGACTTCAACAGTTATTTTGAGAATCCTAACGGACAGCAATCCACCTTCAGCTGAATTATTGTAACAAGATCTCATCTAAGTATAGAACGACTATTTGAAACTGCCACAGGCTTAGTTCACCCCATGCAATGGTGAAAATACGTAAAAAACATACGCCTACATAAACCAAGGAGCAAAATAAATTTGTAAGACCCCGGCACGTCATTGTCAACACTTTTCATACATCTGTTATAGAATGCGATGCTGTTAACTCGGTTACCAGTAGGAGCTTAATCATCAGAAATTAATATAATTAAGTGCATTTCTCAAGAAATCATATGAAGCCATTACAGGAGTAACCGCAGCAAAAAAAAAAGATTCAGCAACAGATTGTCACGCTCTATATCTTCATGCATACAAACGAAACATTCTCTCTCTACAAAAACCTAAAAAAAAAACCAAAAAAAAACCCTAAAATTTAGAAAGCTTACAAGATGAGCAGCAACTTCCAAGCACGTGAGTGCTTCTGAAGGACTCGACTCCAGCGCCGATTCCCAGGATGATGAAACACACAACTCGTATAAGACTCTATGATCCACTTGCAACACATGTATATTGCTTTTTACAGAAACCTGCCAAAAAAAACTATAACAAATGTCACTTCAGGCAAATATTGCTCCCAAAGACATCGTTACCACACAGATGTTACCCTGCCCATCGCTATTAGTGTTAAGCATTTTCCGGGCACTCAAAGTACTTTTTCCCATCACAGAGTTTTTCAGATTTTCGATGGAAAGGTGAGACCATTACATTTTGATTGCTCCCTGAAAAAAAGGAAAGTCCAGCTATTGACAATGAAGTTAAAGACTTTTAAGTGCCTGAAAAATGTCTAACACTAATAACGATGGGCAGTGTAGTTCCATAAGACACACTAATGTAAATTGACTGGGCATAATTGAAGCAATTGATAACTAAAGATCCGTCCCTTCCTTTTTATTGGTTTTTGCACTATTGCCCTTGACCTCACTATCTCTTCTCCTCTCGCCATTTCTCTTCCGATTTTCATTCCATCTTTCCCTTCTCCTAACTCTCCCCTGCCCTAAGAACCCTCTCCCTTCTTTGCTTTGCATATTTTCAATAGCAACTCGTTGGACTATTCTGTAAAACTCTATTCTATTCACAAAAACCTCCCTATCCCTCTCTCTCTCTCTCTTTGCTTGGCGAAAATAAACAAGACATTGTTTGTGACACAATTTAAGCAAGTGAACTATATTCCGCCACGTATCTCTACACATATATCTAGATTATGCTTCTCTACAATGTATGAATTACATCTCTCTACAATGTATAGATTAGTACGTCTCTTTACAATGTATAAATTATGTCTTTCTATAAATTACGTCTCTCGTCATTGTATAAATTAGTACATCTCTCTAGAATGTAAATTACGTCTCTCTACAATGTATAACCTCACACTAATACCGATGGAGAGGGTGGTCAACTCATTTATCGTTTTGAAAATTTCATTTCAAGCGTATAAAAGATATGAAATGACTCAAAACTTTGGTTGCCATAACTGGGTTACCAATACTTTCATACAATTTTACTCATTTATTTTTATTTATTCATTATTGACATTATTATTATTTTTTAATTTATTTATTCATTTACTTATTTTTTCTACAAATATTTGTTAGACACTACCCATTTTTTTTAAGGCATTATTTAAATCGTGATAAGCTAAAACATTAACAAATTTCAGTCCAAAACACAGCAACTTGGCTTGTACCTCTCATGATTTCGTTTTTGTCAATAAAACTACTCTATGAAACGTTTCTCTTTTGATCGGCGGATGCTATACAGAGGAAACTTCAACTGCCTCAGAAAACATGGATTACTTATCTCCAAAAATGTTAGGCATCATAAATTTTGCAAAACAAAACTACTCAACAAAATCGTTTAGACATAATTTGTTTACAAACTCTCATATGTATCACTATGGGCGAGCTTGTCCATAAAAGCCTTTTCGATTAAATATCTTGCTGTAATCGTGGACTTTGTTAGGTTGTTTAGATCAGTTTAACAATGCAAGTACACAACATTTCAAGTAATCCTGACAGTTAGGCGTATAAAACTCCTGTAGTACAACACATTGAAAACATCTGCGCTAAATACCCTAAAGTGCACTGACAACATCCGCACGAAATGCACTAAATTACATTGAAAACATCATAACTATACATTTATTGTACATATATATAGACTGTACCTGTTCCAAAATACAAAGTCCGGGGGGAGAATGAAGAATCTGAAGAAGTTCGTTGATAAGCAAAGCCTTTGAGTTATTTGCAGAAAATTCATCACTAAAATAGGATTTCCAGACATCTTTTATTTCAGCAGAGAAAACTCTCACTAACGAGGCATTCACCTGCCTGATTTCAGCATCCATGCTAAATTATGATACAAATCCACATACACACACTGGTATTTACTCTTTTTCTTTTTAACTAAATGCTTTCTGCTACAAGTTTCGTTCCTGGAAGCAGAGAGGTAAAGAGAAAAAGAACAGGTTCAAGTTTATGCTTTCTGTGTTTGACAACAGTCAAATAATCTTAAAAACGTTTTTTCTTTCTTAAGGTAGTCATACTGTTAAATTAAATTGCTGTTATGGTTGTCGGACATATGAAACTTTCGTTCATTGTCACAATTTATTTCAGCTTTTGATTTCCATTGTATTGTAGGAATATCCTCCAAACCTTTTCTCGAATTCTAGTAATCTTCAGTATGTTTATCTGAAATCTTCTCTTAATCTCTTTCCAAGTTTGTCATAAAAGTGCGGAAAGTTTGTAGGCCTTCCGCACGAAATCAGTATAATGTTTTTTAGTGGCGAAAATTTTATAATAGAGAGAGTGTACCAGATGATTAAGAAACAAGTCAGCATTCACGCTACGAGAAAATTACGCAGTCTGAGTGACGTGGCACGACATCATGCGTCAGTGATCAAAGAAAAAAGTCAGCATTCACGCTACGAGAAAAGTACGAAAGTCTGTGTGACGTGGCACGACATCATCCGTCACAGATCAAGGAAAAAGTCAGCATTCACGCTACAAGAAAAGTACGTAGTCTGTGTGACGTGACATGACATCATGCGTCAGTTTCCTTTTTTTGTATACTTTTACTGCACCCGCGTAGTCCTGTTATCTGCCATCCTGTCGTAATTCTATTTGTCACGGCTCCTGGTTTTGTCAGGAATTCTATATTTCTAACGTACAAACAAAGTAAAAGTACAAAAGTGAAAGTGAAAAAGTAAAAGTGTAAGTACAAAAGGACGCAGTGAGCGCCCGAGGTTGTCGGACACTTCTGTAATTTACCGTACTTTCTAGTTATTTTATGTAACTCGACTGTGTCCATTCTCCAACACAGCGTTTTTTAGAAATTCCAATAGGCAATAGCTGTAGAGTGTAGTGTACCTCGCAAGAAACAATGTATAGATACAAAAAAAAGAGGGATAAATATTATTCACGAATTGAAAAGTAATTTCATGACTGCTTGTTTTTTCTCCCTCTCTTCATTCGAAACGTTGCAGAAGTTACTTGCAGCAGATGTTACTTGCAGCAGAAGTTAGTTGCAGCAGGCGTTAAGGGAGTAAGAATATTTTGGTGTCAATTTTAACAAATCATGTTTTCAGCGTTTGTTTTTGTCCGGTCTGACCTTTTGAACTTCTCTTCATATTTATAGCATTGGCTATGGCTGAAAGTCCAGCAGCTCAAGAAGATAAAGGAGCATGGCTCGTTTTAAATGAACCTCCAGAGCAAATTGATATTGAGGAAATCTTAGATGATTTAGGATCATTTCCTTTTCTCGGCAGTGAACCACCTCCTGACGAACATACATTAGTGGAGGAAGCTGAAGTGCGTTATTTTTATCACACTTTCCAGCTTATTCTATTTGAAACAAAGTGTATTTGATAAGTGTTAAAAGGTTGTCGGTTTTTTTACATTTTGAATGTATTTTTAAATTGAGTTGAATGTGTATTTTATTCATACTTCAAAAACACGAAAATAGTTGCGCACTGTAGAGGTCCCATACTATACTCGTATTACAAACGGATGTTTCCGTATAGTACGCATATAGTATGAGGTCACCGCATATGGTGTTTCCAGTTGTTTTCACACGTGTAAACCATGGGTTTGTTTGAAGCTGCATGCAATGTTACTCTTCTTGAGTGGTTGTATTAGTTTTCAAATGGTTTATTCGTCTACAATCATGCATTTATATCTAGATTTCAAATATAGATTGTAGTAGTGAGGCCTATTTTTTGTTCAAATTAATGCTGCTAAGTGATATATGTTGAATTTTAAATGTTTCGCTTGCAAAATTACAAATTGTTTGGAATAAGCATCATTTTATCTTTGCTCATCTGCAATACATTGAAATATTTTATCATTCATGAAAAACCTTAGAAACTTAAGCCTCTTCAAAAATCTAAAAAACATCTATCTATCTCTCTTGCTCTCCCTCTCCCTCTGCCCCCCCTCTCCCTCGCCCTCTCTCGTCCTCTCTCTCTCTCTCTCTCTCTCTCTCTCTCTCTCTCTCTCTCTCTCTCTTTCTTTCTTTCTCTCTCTCTCTCTCTCTTTCTCTCTTTGGAGTGCAATTTGCAGAAGTTTAACAGAGATGAAGAGCTCAACCACTGGCAGGAAGCAGAAAGTCAGGTTGGGCTTTTTTCTGTCTACTTCACCCCCTATCTTTATTAGAATTAGTGAATTATTTGCGTTAACACTTATTAAACTAACGACATATTAGAATTAGAGTGATTAAAATCTAATAGCGATGGCCAGTGTTGTGTTGGAACCTATTTGAGCTATGATGGATTTTTGCAAAAGGAGAGGAAGATGGGGGGATGCGGAGGAGGGTGAGAGGGAGAGAGAGGATTGGAATGGGGGGAGAGTGAGAGAGAAGGAGAGAGAGAGGGGAAGGTATTGTTGAGTGCCACAAGATGTAGTGTTATCGGGAATGCAAATGAATTCATCTTGAGTCTTTGGTACATTTCAAGATTTTTTGCCCTTTTTTTTCACCATAAAGAGCAAGCTTCACTGTCAAGCCGGTTCGAAAGAATTTCTTGGCTATGGATTATTTGGTGTGTAACTACAGAATTTTTGATACAGAATTACCAATCTGCTTGTGAGAGGATTTTGAACAGTTTCACTTTTTGTCTCTTTTGTGCGGGCAAAACTACAGGGAGAAGTTGAAAGGGCTTGGTTGGCTATGGGTTCGGTGTGTAAATACAGAATAATAGTACAGAGTTTGAAATCTGCTTGTGAGAGGACTTTGAACTCTCTCACTTTTATCTCATTTGTACAGGCAAGACTACTGGAAGAAGCTGAACTGCAATTTGTTGACGAGGAATACCTATATGCTGATATTTTTGCAATGAATCATGGCAATGTCGAATGTACTTTGCTGTTGAAGGCTCTTGAGGAAGGGTAAGTTTCCATGCCTTACAATGCCCATCGCTATTAGAGTCGGTGAATTATTATGGTTACCACTTTATTGGAATCAACTGCACTAAATTTTGTTTTGCCACGTGGCTCATTGTTAGCTACTCAACCATAGTTCAAGTGTGTGAAAACGATTGACAAGCATAATACTGTATAATACTCGTATATTATACAGTAACAACATATAGCATCCAATCGTTTTCACACATTTGAACTGTGCATTACACCTTTCATCGTTATTAACGCTAACACTTTATTAGAATTAACTACACTAAATTTTATTTTGCCATGTGGCTCAACTAGCACTAACTTTTGCTTTAAAAATACTCATTTGAGTGATGAACTCAAATAGTGATGGGCAGTGTACTTTCCACATTCCCACATGATTGCATGCTAAGTCAATAAGTTCATAAGTATGGGTATGAGCAGATCGTGACGTTTGATCTGAACATGAACATAAAATAGGGAGAGCAAACACAAACACATTTGACTTTTTTGTGACGGCTTACTCTAATGTTCTCAGACTCTGTGAACCAGTTGTGGGGTATTTGAAATTGTAATCTTGCAGATCACGTCTTGTTGATAGCGGAGTTGTAGTGGAGAGCGCTACATTTGATCAACTTATGGCTATAAAACGTTCTGCTCAGCGTCTGCTTAACACTCTTGATTGTCGAATTCTGTCGACTGTTGAACGGGAACGGTGAAAATTCATAACCAGCGACTGCCAGATGCTTTTCTTGTGGAAGTATGTGTGTAGATCAGGTTTGTTTGGGAGGATAACTTTTTGGTTGTGCGAAGGTCTGCTCTTTAATTCCGTGTGCCTTTGGTAGGTACATGTCCACTTCAATCAGTCTGTTCAATAAGCTCTTTTAAGAATATGCTACTGTTTAAGGTGGAGTGTCCATGCAATGGCTATTGTTTACAATCTTAGTTCAAATGTGCGAAACCAGGTGCAAAGACTATATGTGGCTACCCCGCGCTTTATTATACGTGTATAGTACGGGGATACCACCGATGTTTTCGCACATTTGAGCTATGTTTACGATTCCAACGTTGGTTTGTGAAGAATAAGTTTGACCCACGCAGATGGCAATGGGTTATTGCAAGTGCCGTTGACTCTTTGACCGTACTTGTCCTTATTTGTCCTTATTTGACCTTGCCCTTATTTATGCATAGGATTTGTGACTTCTTTCACAATGTGAACAGGAATGAAGCCAGGAATGCGGCTGACATGGCTTGTCAGAAAACAGTCCGAGTTGAAGCTCAGGCGGCAGCGATGCATAAAGCTTTAAAAGATGAAATTGCAAGTGCTTCTGAAAGAGAGGCAAAGACGCGGGAACTGCTGGTGAGAAAAGCCGAGAGTTCTTTATCAGTTGCTCTCGATTTTACTGTCATCGGTATTTTGGGCAAGCTAAATGGTTCTGTCTGTTACTTTGTGCAGGAGAAAGAAGAGGCCCGAACAACATGTCAAACATGTTTCAGTCGGGTAAGTTGTTTTCGCATCCATGTATGGCACTCAAGTTTAAAATTGTGTTTGGATGGGGTCGAAAACGTAAAAGACTATCTGATCGTTTTGTTTCGGTTCATTTTTCTCTTTATTGCTTGTTGTAACGTTTTCGTTAAAAAGCAATGATGTTTTATGACTGTTTTCTTATTCCATGTTGCCGGTGTGTCGCAGGTTCGGGATATTCTGTTGCTTCCATGTAGTAAGTATCTCTTGGCCAGCTCCCTAAATTTCTGTTTTTAAGACTGGTTAAAGACGTTTTACAAATTGAATGAATGAATGAGATCATGCCCCAAAGATGTGCTGACTTGTCCATCAGACTTTCTCCAAAATTTGTGTGGGACCAGGATTCAATGTCACATTTATTAATTTATAGTTTACAGAATCAAAAACTATTTATAAGCTCAAGACACACTCTCTTGAAATATACTACACTAAGCCCACATTGGACGCAAACACACCCATGAAAGTTATGACAAATATAAGATACTTCTTGGGTCCCATTTCAATTTCTGGCAATTGGCTGTGGATATCATATGGTTAAGACAAGAATAGATTTTCTTGCGTTTTTTGTTGTTCTTTTCCTTTGTTTTCTCCACAATGTCTATTTTGTTAAGCACAGCAAACAGAGCAAGTCATCTTATTTTGCACCCACATTTGAGAGAGAGGGAAAGAGAGAGAAAGAGAGAGAGGGAAGGAGAGAGAGAGAGAAAGAGAGAGTGGGAAGGAGAGAGAGAGAGTGAGAGGAGAGAGTCACTTATTTTGCACTCGCATTTGAGAGAGAGGGAAAGAG